>JAODAL010067329.1:0-17343 GCA_025379985.1 Phyllomedusa bahiana | reverse complement strand
TCTTATAAAAAAACTTATTTTTTGCCCCTTTTAAATTTCACCGGGGTGAATAAAATTCTTTTTTAAGATTTACGGGGATGCTGCCAATAAACTCGGGGTGGCAAAAGTCAAAAAAACCTAACTGTTTTTGTTTTCGAAAATTACACTTTTTGGCAACAAACAACCTTGCTACTACAAATTGCTGTTTTAAAATTTAACTGCAAGGTGGATATATCAACCCAAGGTGAAAAGGGTAAAATTGAAAATAAACACCTCTCTGAAATGTAACTTTAATAAAAGGGATTTTTTGCACTAACAAAGCCCTGCTTTTACTAAAAATAAGGTATCCAATATAAGTTCGGGCTCCCAATACCAGAAATATTTCAATAGAAAAACGTTAAAATAAAGATTTTTCCACTACAATTCTACACTAAGTCTTGGTGAACTTTATCCGTGTTTTTTAAGATAAGCTTGTCTGTTTTCCCCCGGGGGCCCCCCCCCCCGCTCCCACCCCCGTGAATTAAAAAAAAAAAAAACAGCGGTTTTTTGATGCTGCTTTAAAATTCTCTACTAATACAAAAAAATTTTTCAAATCTCTAATATAACAAATTTGGAAGGATCACAGCTTTAGAAGGGGTTTCTCTGTGCGAAAAAACTAATTTCGCTGACTTTTGGCCCACGGCAGAGCGCGGGCCTATCCTATAGACGCTGAGAGACACAGGCTGAACAGGAAACGTTTTCTATGTAAAACAGGTCATGTGTTTTTTTTTTCACCCAAATCGAAACCATACACACCCAGTCATACGCGCAACAACACTCCCCCTCTCTATTCGTAACATTTGCTCCCGCCAAAATTACAGAAAGCGCCAAAAAAGGGCGCGTTTTTTTAAAAATGATGCACAGTTTTTAAACCCTTTAATTATCGATGACCAAATTTCGAAAATAAAAACCTTCCGATTTCAATTTTGTCGATAAAAATGCTCAACACTATTTTTAAGACGGAAACAGGAAGACAGTAAAACCGAGGAGTAACTGAATATTTTTCAATCAAAAAATCTTCCAATTCCTTATCTATGATCCTATTCTCATGAGCAGAATGTACAATGCAACTAATAATTGATTTGAGGGCAGGAAGAGGATCAGAGGGTAATTCCTCATACACTACAGAACCATTCAGCTTTCGCATAATTTCCTCAATGTATTCAGAGGAATCAATGGGCACAAGGGTCCAGCAGGTTTGATCGTCAATAAATTATTTTTAGATAAACAATTAATTGGTTCTCTCTCTTGTCTATCTAAATTATGATAAGTATAAGCATCAAAACATGTATCACGGATTTTCTTAACCCCCAATCTAATGGTGGATTCAAAGTTATTAATAACAGGATTATCAGTATATGGAATGAAATTACTCTTTTTAGTCAAACCCGTTTGTGAAAAACAGATGTCATAAGTACATTTATCATTAGTATTCCTAATGATTAGTAATGGAAAAGACAAATTAGAAAAAAATACCTTAAAGGGAACCTGTCACCTAGGTTATGCCCGCCTTGTTGAGTACAGCACAAGCTAGTGACAGACCTGCTGTTTCCAACACTGTGTCCCTTATTCTGTAATATGCAGCAGTTTTAGAGCATTTAATGCTCAAATCTTGAATGATTCTTCGAATGACTCTTCTGGCTGAAAACTGCAGATTTGAGCATTAAATACACAAAAACTACAGCATCTTACAGAATAAGGGACACAGCACTGGAAACAGCAGCTCTGACACTAGCTTGTGCCGTCCTCAGCAAGGGAGGCATAATCTATGTGGCAGGTTCTCTTTAAGTTTAATTTTCCTAAACAGCTTAAAAAGATCCAGTTCTAACTGAAACCAATCAATAGAATTAGATGAACAAAACGAAAGTCCCTTATTCAAAGCTTTCTTCTCTCTGGATGCCCGAATTCTTGAAACGGCGTTTGTTTGCGGCCCCCTCTCCTAGTGTATTTGGAGAAGGAGTGTCCAGTCCTAAAAAAGAAGGTGTTTCTTATGCCTCAGGATCTGATGAAGATAAGCAATGTTTCCTCTTTTGAGAAGGATTTTTAGTTTTAAAGTTCTTATTATACATAGATTTTTGCCAATTAAACACCCTGCCAGTCCTATAATCCTCAAGATAACGATAACATTTCTGTTGCTTAGTACTTTCTAAATTTGTTTTAAACTTTGAAAGAGATTGAGAATAGTGTTGAGCGATTATAATCGACAAAGTTGAAATCGGCACGCTTTTTTAGGTGGATCGCAAATCCGAATCACGCGAAATTTAGGTTCGATATTGCGCATAATCCATTACTATCGCGCCATTCTCGGCGCTTCCTGTCATTTTGGCTGCCAGAAAATCAGATTAGAGCATAAGAAGCAGGGTGAGCTGGGGTGTTGCGAGGTCATGACTTGTGATCGTGTATGGTTGTCATTGGCTGGGAAAAAATCAAATGACCTCGTTTTGCACAGAACTGCCCTTCCATGTTCAGCATCAGTATGTCCAGTTGTGTCTCTTATGAAAGCAGGAGGTGGTATCTTGTCCTCAATTCAAGATACAGACTCAGTGACACAGTTCTCTTTGTTCACCAGCAAACTTATGCTTTTAGCTGTAAACTTAGAAAACATAGGTAGATTAGAGAATTTCAGTTCTTAGTTAATTAGGCTGAGACTTTTAAAGAAGAATCTAGCGCTGTACAGCCGCAGGGGTGGGGGCGGCGGGTTGTGGGCGAACACAGACAGACAGACAGGCTTTTAAAAGGAGAGTGTTCTTTATACGGTTGCAGCCCCGACTCTGGCTTTGAAACCTTACACATTGAAATGGCCCCCGCTTTTTTTTTTACCAGTTTTTGCCATCACTCCTCGCGCCAGAGAATGACAAATAGCCTCCTTTTATATTTGTGCAGCCACGGTTTTTGCGTCTAATAGACCCCCCTTGTCTTACTTTAGGATACAGAATGATTAGGAATTTGCCTGTTGTATTTCATTGGTGCAAATAAGCCTCTCCCTTATATTATCCGTATCACTCAGTTTATACGTAGTGTGTTTGCACTTTAGGCAACAAGCCTATTTTTGTTCAACTAGTACCCACCTTTGTACCTTCTTAGGATTCAGAATTTTGCAAGTAATAATGCGTGTTGTATTTCATTGGTGCAATACCTCCTTTTTTTATCCGTCTCAATTGTTAAATTACGTGTTTTTCACCTTTGGCGGCAGGCCTATTTTTGTTCATATGACCCATTTATCACGTACTTTTAGGTATACAGGTTTTTGCTAGTATGTTGCTGTATGTATTTCCATTGGTGCATTAAACCCACCTTTTATTATTAGTACAAATTTAATACGTTGTTTTTCACTTTGGCGCAGGCCATTTTTGGTCAAAGAACCCATTTGTTCTTTCTTTAGGATTCAGAAATTTGCTAGTAATTGCTGTTGTATTTCATTGGTGCAAAACCCACCTTTTATTATCCGTACAGAATTTAATTAGGTGTTTTTCACTTTGGAGCAGGCAATTTTTGTTCAAAGACCCACCTTGTAATTACATTAGGATACAGACATTTTCTAGTAATTGCTGTTATATTTCATTGGCGCAAAAAACACCTTTTATTATCCGTAGACAATTTAATTACACTGTGTTCCAAATTATTATGCAAAAAGTGTTTAGGAGTGATAAGGTAAGAATTTTTTTGTTTGTCTAAAAAGTTTTTTATAAATTTTTCCCACCAATGATGGTGATGTGTATCAGGGCTCTTGATACCACTGAAAGCATTTGCGACATTCTGTGTAATTAGTTTGCATGTGTGGTCAATTAAAGGCAAGACTACTTAAGAGGCTGTCCCACATTATTAAGGCAGCCTAATGTTCAGCCAAAATGGAAGAAAAGGATTGTGTTGCTGCTGACGAAGCAACAAATTGTGTGGAGTGTTTAGGTCAAGGCATGACTACAATCAACATTTGCCAAGACAACTCTCCATGATCCATCGCACATCAGAAATATGTAGTGTTTCACAGCAACACGTGTGGTGCTGATAAGGATTAATTGAGGATTCTTTCCAACAGGCAATTATGTCATGTTAGAAGAGCAGCTGCCAAAAATGCCTGTCATAGCAGTCAAGACAAGTTTTGTAGCTACTGGGTGCCTCAACATCCCGGAACACAAGATGCAGGGTCCTTCAGAGGTTTGCAGCTGTGCGGTATAGCATCACTTGTCGACCCTCCCTCTATCCATGCACACAAGCTATGTGAAAAACTGCTCAGTGTGCGAGGGCCAAACAATACATGAAGACTGACTTCAAAACTGTTTTGTTTCACGATGAGTGCCAGTGCAACGTTTCGATGGTCCAGAGGATGGCAGTGGGGAGGATGGGTCTGGTTGATGGACACCACAGGCAAACAAGTACGGCGGCACAAGAGGAGGTGGAGTAATGTTTTTGGGCTGGAATCATGGGGAGATGAGGATTGTTTGGCCCCTCTTTAGGATCCCTGAAGGTGGTAAAGATGAACTCCATAAACGTATGTTAGGAGTTTCCAACAGCACTTCTGCCATGGTTCAAGAAGAAGAACGCTGCCAAGATCATTTTATGTTGTTAATGCACCTTCTCATGCTGCAATAACACATCTTGCATTTCTGGTTGCTATGGGCATGTAAAAGGGGACAAACTTATGGTGTGGCCCGATGTCCTGACCTCAACCCATTGCAGAACCTCTGGTGGCATCATCAAAAGGAGTGTTTATGATGGCGGGGGGCAGTTCACTCATCTAAGAGCAACAGCTCAGGGTGGGTTCTGTCCTCATGCAAAACAATTAAGCAGAAAGCCATCCAAAACTGACAAATTTTCAATGACGAGAGAGAACTAAGGGTCCTATGAGACATGAATACTCACCTAGAATAAAGTTTTGACTTGATAACTGTTTGATTTCAGTTTGTTATAACCTGCTAATGCTTATTTTTTGCACAAATTACCCATTTTTTGGTTCGTTATAAAATGAGAAGGCTGTCTGTGCATAATATAATTAGAACATGCACTTTGAGTGCATTTTGATTTTTTTTTTTATAAATTATATGTTATCATTGCAGTTTGTTCATAAAATCTTTCAATTATACTCTAATAGTTGGAAAATTACAATGACTGCAATTCATATTAGGTTATTTTGGAAAATAAGAGAGAAAATATATTGGCATAATAATTTGGAACATGTGTAGGTGTTTTTAACTTTGGCAGGCCATTTTTTGTACAAAGAACCATTCTTGTACTTATCTTACGAGACAGAAATTTGCTTTGTTATTTGCTGTTGTTATTCTATTGGTGCTAAAAACACCTTTTATGAATCCGTTAAAAACATTTAACTAATAGCTGTATTGCCTCTTTGGTTCGCCCCAGTTTTTTTTCTAATAGGCCACCTTTCTTCTGGAAATTTGGATACAGAATTTCTTGTTACTGTGGGTGTATTTCATTGGTGCATAAAACACCGTTTGTTATCCGTTATAACTTTTAAATTGCTGTATTGCACCGTGGTCCGGGCTTGTTTTTTTCAAATAGCCAAGTTGTACGACAATTCTCTTGTTACGACAATCACAAAATAAAAATAAATATTTTTTTTCGAGTATGATAGCACTGTAAGTGCTGGTTTATTTGAGGTTTATTTAGAGACAAAAAAAAATAACATTTTATATTTATTTATGGTTGTTATTCTAATTTTTTTTTCAATTTTCTTTTTCAGATTATTACGTTCGAGTGCGCAAACCTCATTGGATTTGATGTCTTACCTTCCTGATTGTACATTATATATTTAGCATTTTTTTTACCATTGATAATTTTAATATTAGTGTATTTGCTTTGGGTTTAGATACATGGTATATGTTTGTGTGTTATTTGCGCTGTCTTTGAATTTGCAGCCCCGTGTCTTGAGTGGAGATCCCTTTTGCCTAAGGGTGCTGTTCTGTTTTTTTCTGAATAACACACTTGGGCTTCCATGGGATCGTATTCCCTGTAGTATATTCCTATTTTGGATTTGTTGGTCCATTGTGGTAGTTTTTCAATCATTTTGGGGTTGTATATTTTACACATAATTGATTTGTTTTTTTGCTTGCCCGTTATTGCATATATTACCCTTTTTTCTTTTATTTATATTGCTCGTTGGAAGCTATTTTCCCTTATTCCATATCATTGATGCTTCTGGGCTCAGGGATTTAATGTTTTTACCATCGCGCGAGCTTTCCCGTTGGTCATAAGCAAATGGTATCACGTAGACTTAATGGAGTTGGCTCCTTGCGTGTCTTGAAGACTCTAGTGCATGCGAAGAGTTTTGTGCTAGACGACTGAGCAGGTTAATGGAGGACTCATTGTGGCCATTGAGAGGTTATGTAAATGTATTGTTTCGTTTCATTGCACACTGTCATAGCGAGATTATTGATTATTATGGTGTTTAGAGATTTTCCTGCATGATTGTGTTTTTGATCACTGTATATTACATGCTTTAGGGTTGTGTTGTATACATTATCTTTGTGTGTGATTTTTTCATATGAATTTATTCTGCAGGGATTATACACTTATGTACTTTTTTTACCTTAATTGATTTTGTTATCTCTTTGATGTCAGTTGCACAACTTCCTTTTTATTTACACCAGTTGCCCCTCATGTTGTTGCCTTTGGAAAAAAGATCTGTTTAGAGCTGAAAGTTGCTGGGATATTAAAGGGGACACTTGTTCTGTATGAAGTGTTGTCCTTTATTACTGTTTTTGGATTCTTTATATCAGTATCTGGGTTCGGTCTGTTGGACGTGCACTTTTCTTTTTACCTTTCTACTTGCTATTTCATTCTCTATGTTTCATCCACCTCAGATCATGTGAACCCTGGTAGCCAGGTAACAGTAGTGTTTGGAGGTGCAAGAACTTCTCCAGTATTACTTACCTCAGCAATGTTTATCATGTGATACACACAGGTCTTGTGTCCTTGGTATTACAGTAACTGTAGTGTATGGAGGAGCGAGAATACTTCTTGCCAGTTTTTACCTTCCTCAGCAGCATGCTTTTCATGTGACGACACACACAGGTCATGTGACCCTGGTATCCAGGTACAGTAGTGTATGGAGGAGCAGAAGTTCTCTAGGTATTACACAACTCCAGCAGCGTTCTTATGTGACCACCCACACAGATCATGTGACTCTGGTATCCTGGAACGTAGTGTATAACAGTAGAGGATAGTTTATGATCACATAACCCCCCTCTATATACTTATATCTATATTATATATATATATATATTATATATTGTAAGGTTGGCACAAGCTTGGACGGGTGTACATTGGAGTGTACACAATCCCGGCACTGTATGTCTGGGCTTGCCACCTTTCAATGTCCAAAAAACAATCCCCAAGGTAAGGAGACTTGGGGAATGAAAGGCCAAACTTCAAATAGGTGTCGACAGGTTTAGACTGTCGAAATATGTTTTATACATGCATATTACTGTTAGTATGGCTCCAGACCATTTCCTGGATTCGGCCTTTATTGGGAGGAGCATAGAGCAGGGGTGGGTGCTCACTTCCATGACTCCCACTCGGGGGTTTACCTGGAGTACAAACAGTCAGCAGGGTAAGCGTGACTTGCGTGGTTACAACCCCTGGCTACCTTCAAGCCTGGGTGGGAGTCTGTTGGAAAACTGCAGGGTGACTTGCAGGACTGAAGTAGGCTTGACTTCTGTTAGTCAGAGCCCAGACAGGGCAGGAGCGTTTTAGTTTTTGTTTGTGTTTGTGCATGCCCTTGCACGCGTGTGTACTTTTCTGTTTGCTTGCTAAATAAAGACAGAAAGAAGCCTGTTATTTTCACCTGGTATACGTCTCTGCTCTGCCTGAACACGTGAAGTCACGATCCCCAGAGCCGCTAAGCTCACCACATGTGTTGAGACGCATTGGGCAAAATAGAGAAGTACTCTTCTGAGACAGAGGAAAAACTGTATGTCCTGGGTTGAAGCAGGCTTACCGGGCACGGTCAGCAGAGGCGGCTAAAATGGATGGGTTGGTGAAGCAGCTAATTCAAGCAACGCTACCTCAGCTGATGGCGGCCAGCAGCCGAAAGCGCACCGAAGAGGGACCATCGGGCGCAAGTGAGACGAATAGCCTGCTAATTGAGACCCACAGGCCACGGTGAATGAGCAACAGAGGTAAACCACATGCTGCTGCAGACAGATAAGACACCTGGCTGCAAGGCAGAAGTACCAACAAGTGTTCGGTTCACGGCCAGCATCGTTGGTTTGCAAGGTTCGCTGCGCAGATGTCCGCGGATGACGTCATCGAGGCCTACCTGGGGACCTTTGATGCGATAGCAGGTAGAGGAAGAGATGTGAGACGCAGCTGGCCGGCGGACCGTGGGCGGATGTCCTGGCTTCCCTCCTAAGGGCGCGAACCAAGATGGCCTAACTTGACCTGCGTGTCCAAGACGCAAGGGACTACACACAAACTGCGGGGGGAGTCCTGGCCCGACTGGGGGGTCACCTGGCGCGTACGGGCCCATGAGAGTACAAGCCTGGGAGTTTAACCCGGCCAAACCCGCCAGGTCATCAAATGTTACGACATGTTCCACATTACAAACCAATGGCTACAGCAAGAGACCACTACACCTGACCCAAGGTGGTCGAGCGAGGGTGGTCTGTAGACCATTTTGTGCGGGGGCCCTTCTCATCAAGCTC
Source organism: Phyllomedusa bahiana (assembly GCA_025379985.1). Taxonomy (NCBI): domain Eukaryota; kingdom Metazoa; phylum Chordata; class Amphibia; order Anura; family Hylidae; genus Phyllomedusa; species Phyllomedusa bahiana. The sequence continues at coordinate 8,665 of JAODAL010067329.1, read as the reverse complement.
CAGAGGTGCGCTGGGGTATCAACCGACCCCAAAGCTGTGGGACGAATGGTCGGCGGGTTGTGGAATTGTACTGCGTAGCGTTCCATGCGGTCCTACAGACCCGGGGAATCAGCAGACCTCCAACCGCCGTAAGACTGCTCCTGTTCCGAAAGGGGGTTCCCGGGTATACGGAAGGGGGGGGAGGCAAACTACCAAAACGGGACCCTGGATTTCTTAAGGCCCGGGACCCCTTAGTTCTGCTGGCGATGCCAAGGACTGGGAATGTGAGCGGCACGTTGCCCGGAGCAGGGGAGGGAACCATGGTGTGGGATTGGGAGGGTACTCCTGGTTTGCCACGGGCCGCTCCTATTCCACTGGGTCGCTGCTGGAAAGGACCGCTGAGAGAGTGCCCTTGTTACCATTAATGGACATTTTGGTGCAGGCCCTCCTGGACATCGGGGAGCTTAGTGGACCCTTGTGGCAGCCCGACTGGTGAGCCCAGAGCAACTTTCTTTCACTACGGATAGGGGTAGTAGTTGTATCCTGGGGACACCAGGGACTACCCCATGCCCATATTGGTATAGAAGACTGACTGTGGGTCAACCAAACATGAGGTGGCCGTGGTGACAAGTTTACCTCACAGCGCCAGTTTATTGCTGAGACTTCGCTCTGATTTGGGACCTGTGGGAAATAAACTCAGGAAAATGTCATAATGAGTACCTGCTGTATATGGACGTTGTGTCCAAACATGCTGGTTTTAATGTGTGACACCTGTGCCTTTTCCCTTGTCGGTCCTGGCTGGAGACCCAGAGGAGACCCTCTCTGAGTTAGAACTCTCCTCTTGCCTCAGTCTCGAGAGGGAATTTTGGCACAGACAAGTGAGGGACCCTAACTGGGTAAGCTTGGAAAAGCGGTAAAGGTCAATTGATGGGGAGAAGCCGCAGGAACCAGGGGTTGGAGTTGTCTACCCTGCACTTAGACCAGAAGTTTTAGGGACCATTTTTTATACCGGGTTGAGGAATGACGCCTACAGAGGTGGTGGAACAGTTGGTAGTACCCCGAACACATGTATCCGTATGATCACTTGTGCTGGCCACATTCCCATGTGTTGGGGTGGACACTTGGGGGCGGAGGAAAAATTGGGAGCGGGTGGAGCGTAACTTCTTACTGGCCGGCATCTACAGGACAGTGGATGAATTCTGTCAGTCTGCCCGGGAGTGGTCAGGTCCACGCCCCTAGACCCATTATTTTCGGAGTCCATTGGTTCCTATCCCACATTATTGAGATGTAGGTACCATTTGAGCGGATTGGCTGGATCTGGTCGGTCCCTCCCTTAAATCAGCTAGAGTGAACCAGCATATCTTGGTTGTACTGGATTATGCCACACGCTACCCTGGAAGCTATAGCCTCAGATAAATCCTCTCTAAGGGGATAGCTGCGGAGTGTATTAGCTAATTCCACCCGTACAGGGATCCCCAAGGCGATTCTTGACCGATCAGGTTACCCCGTTTATGGTCCAAGGATAGACCAAAGAAGAACTATGCCGCCTGCTATAAATTGCCCCACCTGCGCACTCCGTGTATCCATCCCCAGACCGATTGGTAGTCTGTAAAGGCGCTTTAATAAAACTTAAAGGGATGTTAAAAAAGTGGTGGAAAAGGATTGGTTGGGATTGGGGAATCCACCTGTTGCCTATCTTATGTTCGCATTACGGGAAGTAGTCCCACAGGCATCCTCGGGGTTCTTCGCATTCGATCTGCTATATGGGAGACATCCGGAGGTGCTATGGGACTAGCCAGAGAAACCTGGGAGCAAAGAGGAAACCCCTTACAGAAGTGTCGTAGAGCATTAGCGACATGCAGGACAGGGATCGGGGCAGTTATGCCCTCATTGTTAGGGGATGAACATTGCTACAGGCACAGGACAGCCCAGGCCCGGGTTTTATAACAGGACCGCAAGAGTCAGGTCTTTTCAGCCCGGGGGACAGGGTGACGTACTTGTACCAACTGTAGAGTGCAAGTTCCTAGCTAAATGGAAAGGCCCCTATGAGATATTTGTGGAAACGGTCTGTGAGTGAGGTGAATTACATGGTTTTTCCAGCAGGGAAAAGAAAACCCTACCAAATTTACCATTATTTAACCTCTTCAAACCCCTGGAAGGACCGAGAAAGCCTGGTGGTGCAAGGGAGTCTAGGGGAGGTCCCAAACAGGAGTTACCCCCGTCCGTATCGCGGAGTCGTTGTCAGTGGTCCAGAGACAGGGGGTCGGGAGTTCCTACAGATGGAAGCGAGGGGTATTTCTGAAACTCCTGGCGGGGACAGATGGTCATCCAACATGACATGGTACCGAGCCCGGCCAAAAGATGTGCGGCTGAGGACACATACAGGGTGCCAGAAGCCCAGAGGCAAGTCCATTTCAGAAAGATGTGCACGGAAATTGCTAGCCCGGGGGGTAATAGAGGAAGTCCCAAGTGGGTGGGTCCAGCACCATCGTGATTTTCCCTAAGCCATGATGGTAGCTTGCGGTGTTGTGATGACTTCCGCAAGTTAAATGAAGTCTCCAAATTCGATGCCGACACCCAATGCCTAGGTGACGAAGCTGACCGAGGAGGTTGGGGACCAGCGAGGCTATGATGACACCTTTGACCTCACCAAAGGGTATTGGGAGAGGGCAGGTTCCCCTCACAGATCAGGCTAAAGAGGGAAACGGCATTTTCCACCCAGAGGGACCACTTCCAGTACGTGTCCTTCCCTTTTGGTTTTGCATGGGGCCCTGCGACCTTTCAGAGGTTAATGGACATCATCCTGCAGCCGCATAAAAACTATTGCAGCCGATACTGGATGATGTGGTGTATCTTTCAGAGCCGATTGGGATTGATCATGGCCTAAGGTGCAAGCAGTCATAGACGCGATAGGGGCCGCCGGGTCTAACGGCCAAACCCACAGAAGTGCGCAATAGGGCTAGAGAGGAGGCTCGTACCTCGAGTATAATATTTGGACCGAGGGGTCATCAACCCCAGGTAGACAAGATCGAGGGCATTTCAAAAGTTGCTCATACCTTGTGTCCAGAACAGGTTTAGGAGCCTTCCTGGCATTGCAGGTTACTACAGGAGTTTGTGACCAGCCTTGCCACAAATAGCTGCCCTCTCACAGTATCTCACCAAGGAGCAAAATCACCTAGTAAAGTGGAACCGGAGGCTGAGCAGCCTTTTGGATCCATTAAGGGAGGGTACTCGTAGAGTCCTGTACGGGTTAACCTGATTTATGAAGGGAATTCATAGTACTGACGGATGCCTCAAGAGGTGGGTTTAGGTGCAGTCCTGTTCCCCAAAGGGTTTAATGGGGAAAGAGCACCTCGTCGGGTTCCTCAGCCGGAAGCTGTCGGCGGCAGAAAAGAATATTCGATTGTAGTGAGGGAATGTCTGGTACTGAATGGGCAATCGAGGCGCTGAGGTACTAATCTGGTGGGGGGGCTAATTGTAGAGTGATCACTGATCACTCCCCATTGAATTGGATGGCCAAAAACAAAGGGAAGATGCGGTGGGTGAACCCGGAGTGGTCCTGGGCCCTACAGGATTTTAAGTTTGTGTAGAAAACACCGTCCAGGGTTCAACAAGCCAACCGCAGACGCATTATTCTAGTAGTACATCGTTTCGGGGCACAAGTGCTCCGCCCACGGGTTCTGAGCAGAGGGGGGGGATATGTAAGGTGGCAACAGCAGGAAGGGTGTACAATGGAGGGTAATTCCCGGCCAGTGTTCCTGGCCATGCACCTTTCAATGTCAAAAACCATGCCCCTCAAAGGTAAGGAGACTTGGGGAATGTAAAGGCCAAAACTTCAATAGTGTCGACCTGTTTTGAATGTCGATTGGACATATGTTTACATGCGTAAGATGTTTAGTATGAGCTTCAGCCATTTCCTGGGTCCGGCCTTTCATTGGAGTGAGCATAGAGCAGGGTGGGTGTCACTTCCATGAATCCCTCCAGGGTTTACCAGGAGTACAAAAGTCAGCAGGTAGCTGACTTTGGTGGTTAACAACCCTGGCTAAACTTCTCTAAGCCTTGGGTGAGACGTCCTGATGGTAAACCAAAGCCAGGGTGAACTTGCTGGACTGATACAGTAAGCTGACCTCTGTTAGTCAGAGCCCAGACGGGCAGGCGTTTTGTTTTTGTTTGTGTTTGTGCATGCCTTGCACGTTGTACTTTCTGTTTGCTGCTAAATAAAAGACAGAAGCCCTGTATTTTCACCTGGAATACGTCTCTGTCTCGCCTGAACAACGTGAAGTCACGATCCCAGAGCCGCTAAAGCTCACAATATATATATATATATATATTATACTATATATATATATATATAATATATACACTCACCGGCCACTTTATTGGGTACACTGTCCAACTGCTCGTTAACACTTAATTTCTAATCAGCCAATCACATGGCGGCAACTCAGTGCATTTAGGCATGTAGACATGGTCAAGACAATCTCCTGCAGTTCAAACCGGGCATCAGTATGGGGAAGAAAGGTGATTTGAGTGCCTTTGAACGTGGCATGATTGTTGGTGCCAGAAGGGCTGGTCTGAGTATTTCAGAAACTGCTGATCTCCTGGGATTTTTCACGCACAACCATCTCTAGGGTTTACAGAGAATGGTCCGAAAAAGAAAAAACATCCAGTGAGCGGCAGTCCTGTGGGGGAAATGCCTTGTTGATGCCAGAGGTCAAAGGAGAATGGGCAGACTGGTTCGAGCTGATAAAAAAGGCAACAGTGACTCAAATAGCCACCCGTTACAACCAAGGTAGGCAGAAGAGCATCTCTGAACGCACAGTACGGCGAACTTTGAGGCAGATGGCTACAGCAGCAGAAGACCACACCGGGTGCCACTCCTTTCAGCTAAGAACAGGAAACTGAGGCTCCAATTTGCCCAAGCTCATCGAAATTGGACAGTAGAAGATTGGAAAAACGTTGCCTGGTCTGATGAGTCTCGATTTTTGCTGCGACATTCGGATGGTAGGGTCAGAATTTGGCGTCAACAACATGAAAGCATGGATCCATCCTGCCTTGTATCAACGGTTCAGGCTGGTGGTGTGGTTTGGGGTCATGGTGTGGGGAATATTTTTTGGCACTCTTTGGGCCCTTGGTACCAATTGAGCATTGTTGCAACACCTTGTGGAATCTATGCCACGAAGAATTGAGGCAGTTCTGAAGGCAAAAGGGGGTCAACCCATTACTAGCATGGTGTACCTAATAAAGTGGCCGGTGAGTGTATATATATATATATATATATATATATATATATATATATATATATATATATATATATATATATGTGTGTGTGTGGGTCCTGTATGTAGTCATATATTTGCCCCCTGTAGTAATTGGAGATATATGCCCCCGTAGTAATTATAGATGGATATATGCCCCCTGTAATCATTATACAGATATATGCCACCTGTAGTTATTTTTTTTTAAACATTAAATTTTTATTGAGAGTTTTCAAAAGTAAATGTGGGAAGCGGAGCATAGACATACAAAGGGAATTGAGCTCAAAAGCTCGATAACAAAATATTAAAACATTAACAAGCATTTGCTTATAGGGTAAAACAAGCAAGTATCAAAACTAAGTCATGGTCAGCATATAATAGTTAAAGTAAAATAAAATACATTTTCAACACTTACCACATCTGGTCCGTGCGGGCAAATTAATGCATCCATATCGAGAAAGCTAGGCATCCTAAGGTATGGCTGTACAAAGTAAAGAGAGTTTATCGGTCCCAGAAATATAAATAGGGTAACTTAATGGAGAGAACAGGGCTATTCTGTAAACCTCAAAAAAACATATAGAATTCCTCCAGTAATCCCCCAATACACTATAGTAATTTATATGATGTAACTCAAGTGTGGAGTTTATTGAGAGAGATGTTTTGCAATCTGTAATGGAAATAACTACTGTTGAGCACTTCCTCTAGGGCTGGTGGAAAGTTATTGCCTTCCAGTGATAGGGCTATTGAAAGTCTAGTTGCTATTAGGATGTGTTGTAGCACTGTTCTAAATTGGGTGGGAAAGTCCTGTATGGATAAATCCAGGACAGCTAGCGTGGGTTCAAGTTGAAACCGATATGGAGCTATCTCATTAATTAAAGTCTCAACTTTTGACCAGAGTCCCTGAATGATTGGGCAGCTCCACCACATATGTAGCAAAGTGCCTTCTCTACCACATCCTCTCCAGCACAATCTAGACTGTGATGCATAGAAATGAGCAAGACGTGTGGGGTTTAAATACCAGCGGAGATGGATATTTTTCATGACTTCTAAGTGATTAATGCACCTAGAGTGTTTAGTCACTGAAAAAGAAGCCGTCAACCACTCTTGGCAAGTAAAAGAGCGGGTTAGCTCTTCTTCCCATTTTATTACATAGAAAGGTTTCTCCTCTTTGCTGTCTGACATTAGAAGGTTATATATTATAGAGATAGCTTTATCAAACCCTTTCTTGTGCGTTAGAAAATTAAAGTAGGGAGTGTGAGTCGGTTGTTGCGGAGGCCAGTTCCAGGATTGGATAGCGTGTCTGATCTGTAAATATTGGTAGAAACACGATCTAGACAGGCCATACATCTCCCTTAGATTCTCAAATGACCTAAGGGATGTCCCCTCATATAGATCTCCTATGAGAGTGATACCCGCGTCTAACCAGTTTGAAAGTGGGAGAGAGGGTATATTGACCCCAATTACAGTAAGTGGACATGTTTCTTTGGAAATTCTGATCCAGTGTTTTGAAGCCACAAATTTGGTCCAGACTGTAATCGCATGGGCTAAAGAAGAAAGGTGCACGTAGGGGAGTTTAATATTGAAATAGGCAGCCAATAAGATATCATTAGCCGAATGTGGGTAAGTAGAGGCGTTTTCCATCTGTGACCAGCTTTGCAGATCTGGGTTATTCCATAAAAAGTAAATGGGGTCTAGAACTGCGGCAATATTATACGATATCAGGGGCGCGACTGACATGCCTCCTTCCTTAAGGTGTAAAAAGAGGTATTTTTTTTTACATCTGGGTTTTTTACCACTACATATGAACCTCATGAGTTGGGATTTCAACTTGTTAAGTAGTGGTAGGGGAAAAATGTAAGGTAAAGATCTGGTTATATATAGGAATTTGGGTAGGAGGATCATTTTTACAATATTTATTTTTGCTATCCAGGAAAGGAAGGTTATTTTAATTTTTTGAGTGAAGGTTAAGGAGAGGTCCGATAAGTTTATGATGATGGTTTCTTCAACCGATTATTAGTGATTTTTAAAGCCAAGATAGGACAATATGATCCGTTGCCCAGATAAATTTTAGATTAGAAAGATGTTGAATTACATTTTGTGAGATATTTAATGGGAGTATCACTGATTTAGTTTGGTTTAGTTTATAATAAGAAATCGCCGAGTAGTCCGGCAGTATGGATAATAGTTTGGGGATTGAGGTCTCCGGTCGGGTACATATGATTAAGATGTCATCAGCAAAAAGATTAATTTTGTGTTCAGAGTTAAAATGTCTTAAACCTGAAACTCCTGGAGAGCATCTTATGAATTCCGCCAGCGGCTCCACACATAGAATGTATATCAGGGGAGATAATGGGCAGCCTTGTCTGGTTCCATTGGAGATAGGAATGGAATGAGAGAGAAAGCCTGTAGTGAACACTCTTGCCGATGGGAGTGAGTTGAGGGCCATAATGGCTTGTAAGATTTGGTCTTTGAATCCGAATTTAATCAGGACCTCCCTAAGATACTGCCAGTTGAGCCTATTAAAAGATTTTTCTGCATCCTAAGAGAGGAAAAGCGTCAGTATTCTATGTGTGTTAGCCATCTGCATCAATTCAACACTCTCCTGTTACCATCTCTAGTTTTTGGCGGGCCTTAACGAATCCAGATTGTTCTTTGTTGATCAAAAATGGTAGGAAGCTATTGATACGGTTAGCTAGGATTTTAGAATAGAATTTAAAATCATTGTTTAGTAACGAGATGGGTCTATAATTAATTACTTGGTCTGCTGCCTTGCCAGGTTTGGGAATTGTGGTTATCAGAGCAGATAGCATTTCAGCCGGAGCTGCTCCTCGGGTCATGATTTGTTTAACCCCTTCACGACCTTGGCCGTATCCATACGTCCAGGTGGTTTGGGGGTTCACGCACCTGGACGTATGGATACGTCCTGAGGATCGCGCGAACTCTAAAGGCAGAGTTTTCGCTGCGATCGGCGCGGGGTGTCAGCTTGTATATTACCGCTGACATCCCGCAGCGTCGGCCCCGATCCCGGATCGCTCCGGGAGGGGGGGGGGGCGGATAACCCCTTAATTATCGCGACGATCGGGTCGCAATAACTAAGGGAGACGCAGGAGGAGAGCGCTCCTCCTGCGTCTCCGTCGGCGGCAGCAGCGCACGGATCGGGCGAGCCGTGCAGCTCCGGCCTCCCTACAGACACCACGGAAGGCCGAGAATGCCTTCCGGGTTTTCTATGACGTCACGACGCCCGGCCGTGCCCTGTGGGCATGACCCGGCATCGTGACTGACAGTTACCATAGGAACCAGTCATAGCAACAAGCTATGCACTGATTCCTATTGAATGAGAGAGCTAAAGATCTCTCATTCAAATCCCCTATGGGAAAAGAATAAAAAAAAGGGAAAAAAATGAAAAAAAAAATAAAGAAAAAAGTGAA
>JAODAL010067328.1:0-17345 GCA_025379985.1 Phyllomedusa bahiana | reverse complement strand
ACCATCTTGCCTTTTTTAAAAGAAGCCCCAAAATGGTCAGGCGGACAATGCCCTTGTCAGCATGGCTTGTGGGATCTTAGTTCTGGAATGTCGTTGGACACTCTGAAACAACAGGTCCCGCCAGCGACGGAGGAGGAGACGGACACAGATGTGGACACGGAGCCTTTCTCTCCGTCAAATCCACAGGCCCGACAGTTTCACAATTTCATCGGTCTTCATTAGGCAGTGGTACGGGGTCCAGAGCTAGTGCAAGGTGGCGCATCAGCTCTCAGGGTGCTTCATTCAGGCAAGTCAGGGCTGTGCTTGGAAGCTGTGCCGGAGGCAGCGGAGGAGGAGGAGGAGGAGGTGTATGTTTTCCTAGATACAGATGTTACCGTCGTCCCTGCCTTTGAAAGAGGTTGGCGCGATTTGAGGCGGAGGAGGAAGATGAGGAGATCAGTTTGCTAGTGCCCCTCGACCCAGAGGCTAGGGAAATCAAGGCTCCATCTCTCTCATGAGTGCTTGGATGCTCCATTTCCTCCAACATGATCCTCTCATTAAGGCCATCAAAATGAACAACAGTTATGGGTGGCCACCCTCCTGGATCCCGGTACAAAACAAAAATCAGCACTTTCCTTCCACCCACCAAATAGAGAGTAAAATGAGGAAATGGAGACCTTGCTGATTGATCAACTGGAGACATCTGTTGCGTCTGTTCACGTTCCCAATGTCCTGGTGGAACAACATCAGCGACGTGACAGCAGTAGAGTGCCAAGTAGGCGTAGCGGCAGCAGCAGGCAAGGTGGCAGAAGCCTAATGGGTGACCTCTGGCAATCTTTGTTTACCACCTCAACAACGCATGCAATGCAGGGCACAATCCAAACACACAGAGATCAGCTTAAGATCATGGTGCACGACTATCTGCGTCTCAACACCGATTGTTTTTGCATGTGTTCCGGACCCAATAGACTTCTGGGTATCCAAAATGGACGAATGGCCCGAGCTGGCTCGTCACGCCATAGAGGTGTTGTCCTGCCCAGCAGCCAGCGTCATATCTGAGCGGACCTTCAGCACAGCTGGAGGAGTGATTACAGACAAACGCATACGGCTTTCCACAGATAATGTAGATCGTTTGACTTTCATCAAGATGAATCAGGCATGGATCTCTGATGATGTTGTGGCCCCAATTGCCGAGGTCACCGATTAGTTGCCAGTCTACTTTACATTCCTTTTCAAACAGAAATGGTCCTCTTGAAAACTTTTTTTTAAAATGATCATTTCTTACTGCAATTTTTATTCTCTTTTCCCAACAGTTCATTTTGCTGGTTTTGCTGTGAGGAGACTGTAAAAGCAGCAAGGTTTCATGACAAACCGTATTCCATTTACTCACTTTATCTTAGAAGTTTTCGCTATTGTCATGGTTTTGAGGTCATGTTGCTGTGAGATACAGCATTAATCATGGTCCTTTGGAACAGAAATGTGACTTTTACAAGTGGCATTTCTCTAACAATTTTTATGTGGCTGAGAAGTCATATTTATAATTTTTTGGGGTCTGTTGCGTGAGATACCGCTTAATTATGGTCCTTTGGAACAGAAATGTGGCTTCTAAGTGCATTTCCTCCTCACATTTTTTAATAGTGGCTGAGAAGTCAATTTATAATGTTTTTGGGGTTCGGGTCATGTTTGCTGTGAGATTCAGCTATATTATGGTCCTTTGGAACAGGAATCTGTGGCTTATAAGTGGCATTTCTCCCTCACAATTTTGTAATTAGTGGTGAGAAGTCATATTTCTAATTTTTTGGGGTCATGTAGCTGTGATGATACAGCAATAATCATGGTCCTTTGTACAGAAATGTGGCTTCTAAGTTGGGATTTCTCCCTCACAATTTTTAACAGTGGACTGAGACGTCATTTTTTATAATTTTTATGGGTTTTTGCTTTGAAATGCTAGAATACTACAGGTCTATTTATTAAAAAAAATGTTGTTTCTAACAGGACATTTGTTCTTCACAATTGACCAAAGTGGCTCAGGGTCATGTTTGAATTTTTTGGGGGCATTTTGTGTGACATGCAGTATACTACAGGTCCCTATTCTAAAAAAATGTAGTTTTTAACAGACATTATTGTTCTTCAACAATTGTCAAAAGTGGCTCAAGGGTGATGGTGCTGTCAGAAACAGGAATAGGTAGGACCACTGTTAATGGACACAGTATTGCAAAATGACTTGTTTTGCAGATCTTTAACATAGCTATCAATCCCTGTATTGAGACCAACCCATTTAATACAATGAAAAAAAGATAACAAAGACATGGTATGGGATTCCATCCTATTTTAAAAATGTGTTTTCTAGATTAAAGTACTAAAAAAACTTGCATGTACAAAATAGCTGTTAAAAAAATTCCTCTGAAATTGTACAAGGGAGGTACAGGAAAACTTGATCCAGATGTAGGTTAATCATGAGGACATGAGTATGGAGCACGGGACAGGAACAAAGTACTGAGACCATTTCCTCGAGCACGTTGAGTAAAATGAGGAAAAAGAATGCCAAGATAAAGGGCACTGGGTGTAACAGGAAGCGTTAACACCCAGTATTTTCCAAGTGAAGCTTCAATTGGTCCACAATCATTACGGAGGGGCAAGCGCTACCCAGTATTGGACTGTGTACTGAGGAAGGCTGGAGTTCTCACACTTCCGCTTCGAACTCTGCTTCAGCACGACAGTTTTCATTGCTGCGTTATCAGGGCTTTTAACCTGCGTGTTTATAGATGACGGACGACAGCCTGGGCTTTCACCGCACCCACTGTAACTCGGCCCTGGTCATGCTGTGGCCCAGGAAAGGTATAGTTCAATGTCCAGTTCATAATAAATGGTTGGTTGAAAGACTCCGTTTTCGGCACTATTTAAATGTGGGGGTCATGCAGCGTTTGGGGCTTCATGCTAGTGGCCCAGGACAGGTATAGTCACTGTCCAGTGAAACTAAAAATGGTGGTGATTGACTCCTTTTTCGGGACCCCCCCCCACTTTTTAAATGTGGGGGTTCATGCAGGTTTGCGGGCTCATGCTGTGGGCCAAGGACAAGTTGACAATGTCCAGTTAACTAAAATGGTGGTTGAAAGACTCCTTTTTCCGCGCACTTTTTAAATGTGGGGATCATTGTCAGTTTGGGGATCATGCTGTGGGGCCCAGGACAGGTATAGTCAATGTCCAGTTCAACTAACATGGTGGTTGAAAGGACTCCTTTTTCGGCACTTTTTTAAATGTGGGGGTCATTGCAGTTTGGGGTCATGCTGTTGGCCCATGACAGGTATAGTCAATGTCCAGTCGAAACTAAAATGGTGGTTGAAGACTCCTTTTTCCGGCACTTTTTAAATTGTGGGGTCATGCAGGTTTCGGGGCTCATGCTGTGCCAGGACAGGTATAGTCAATGTCCATGTGAAACTAAAATGGTGGGTGAAAGACTCCTTTTTCCGTCACCTTTTTTAAATGTGGGGTCATGCCAGGTTTGGTGCTCATGCTGTGGCTGGACAGGTATAGTCAATGTCCAGTTCATAACTAAAAATGGTGGTTGACAAGACTCCTTTTTCCGGCACTTTTTAAATGTGGGGGTCATGCCAGGTTTGGGGGCTCATGCTGTGGCCCAGGACAGGTATAGTCAATGTCCAGTGAAACTAAATGGCGGTTGAAAGGACTCTTTTTCCGGCCAACTTTTTAAATGTGGGGGGTCATGCAGGTTTGGGGCTCATGCTGTGGCCCAGGAAGGTATAGTACATGTTCCAGTGAAACTAAAATGGTGGTTGGAAAGACTTTTTCGGCCACTTTTTAACTGTGGGGGACACGCAGGTTTGGGGCTTCATGCTGTGGCCCAGGACAGGTATAGTCAATGTCCAGTGAAACTAAAATGGTGGTTAAAAGACTCCTTTTTCCGGCACTTTTTAAATGTGGGGGGGTCATGCAGGTTTGGGGCTCATCCTGCGTTCCAGGACAGGGATATTCAATGTCAGTCAAAGTAACATGATGGTTTTCAAATCATACTGCCTTCTGGCACTTTTTAATTTGGGGGGTGATGCAGGTTTAAGGGTCAGGTCGTGGTAACAAGACAGGGATAGTGAATGGCCAGTGACTTTTTTTTATGTGACTTTTATAACCTAAGTGTGTTGCTAAGATGTAGCACGTATCCATTGGACTGTTGTGGATGTTAATTTCAGCTTCTCCAGCCTTGTTTGGGTGTAATAATGAAGGTGTTGTTGCTCTCTCATAGACTTTAATGGTCATCGAGGCATAATCGATGCTCACTATCGAAAAACCTTATCGATAGCGGCCGACTATCGACTATTGATCGATCTCGATAGCCAACGCAATCGCTCAACACTACACATGACAGCAACGAGGCATATGTTTGCAGACAGCCTATCACACACCTTACATCCCCACCAAGCCAGCTTATAACATATGACTTCCTTCATGAGCTATGCACTGCCAACGTTGAAAGTTATATGTGGTCATAATAATGTGATTTGACTGCGTAAATATATAGGAAATACTGTTACCATGAAGGGGTATATTTGGGCTGGAACAATGTTTAGATAGGGGATTCATGTGAAAGTAGCATCCGCATAAATGCCTTGACCCAAGATTTCCTACAAGAACAATTCTCGAGCATCACACAGACTGAACCAGCTTTTCTGCCTCACATAAGGCATCCTAATGATATCTTTTCCTCATGTTAACATCACATGCTCACCACTTTTGTACAAGATGTCAAAGAAACATTAGACTATGTCTACACTGCACAGAAAAACATCAATTTTTTCAGCGTTTTTCATTTTCTAAAAACGCTGGAAAAACGACTGTAATCATCTCCCATAGACTTCTATTGTAAAAACCTCCTGCTGTCTACACTGAGCTTCTTTTTACTGGTCGTATTTTGCAACATGCTCTAAAAACGCCAGAACAGGGCAGAAAATTTACCACATGAGTCTATGGAAAGTGCTGGACGTCTTTTGGCGCGTTTTTTGACGCGTTTGCGTGGCGGATTTGCCGCGATTTTTCAATAAAAAACCCCCAGGAGACCCAAGTTCCACCTATAGTGGGTGTAACAAAGGTTATATCTTATCAAAATTACATACAAGTGTCTGATGTGTCCTTGCTTGTACCTTTTGTAATAAAATGATCATGCTTTGGTCGTTAACGATTTTTGCGCAATTCATATATTTTTCGCTAAAAATACGTTTTTTTATAAGTTTTGCCGTCAAAATCCATATTTTTGTGGATTTTGGTGCTAAAATGCTTTTCTTAACATATTTTGGCGCTAATAAAGTTATCTCACTTCTGACGCCATAAATAAGTTTTTATGGGATTTTTGGCCCAGGAATCCATTTTTTAACAGATTTTGGCACTAAAATACTTTTCTCAACATATTTTGGCGCTATTAAAGTTATCTAATTTCTCACGCTAAAAATACATTTTTAAGGACTTTTCACACTAAAATCCTTTTCTTAGCTTTATAAGCGCCAAAATATGTTAAGAAAAGTATTTTAGCGCCAAAATCCATTAAAAAAATGGATTCTTGCACAAAAACTGTAAAAAACGTATTTTTGGCGTCAGAAGCAAGATAACTATATTAGCGCCAAAATCTGTAAAGAAAAGTATTTTAGTGCCAAAATCCGTAAAAAAAGGATTTTTGGTGCCAAAATCCATTAAAAAAACTTATTTTTGGCGACAAACGTGAGATTACTTTATTAGTGCCAAAATCCGTAAAAATGCAGATCTTAGCACCAAAATTCGTTAAAAAATGGACTTTAGGGCCAAAATCTGTAAAAAAAAACGTATTTTTGGCGACAAACGCAAGATTACTTTATTAGCGCTAAAATCCGTAAAATGACTACAAGATCACATATAAATGCAAAGAGGTGCTTTATTTACCAGTTTGTAGGGTGGAGTTACATCTAATGGCTTAATTTATGCATGCATTAAAAAACAGGCTTAAAGACAAGTAAAAAACGCTTGTAAAAACACCCCAAACAACGCAAATCGCGGCAAAAAACAGCCGTTTTTTTCAGCTGCTTTTGACAGGGAGTGGAAAGAAAACTCAGTTTAAATGAGCGTTTTAGAAATTTCCCTTTTTCGGGGTTTTTTTTTTGCCCACTTTAAAAAGTTAAAACATACCCTTTTAATTATCAGCCCAAAATACACCTTCCTCCTTTTGCCTTTGGTCGAAATTTTGGGGGCCCACATAACCAGGTTTTGGGCATTTGGACAAGGCCACCCATTTTGCTTTTTAACATCTTTTGTAACTAAATGGACTATTTAAAGCATTTGCTATAGAGTTAGTAGTTTTTTTTTGCAGCAACAAAACTAGGTTTAAACACGTCACATCATTATGGATTTTTTTGGCCGCCCCTAAAACCTTGTTCCCTTTTTCCCATTTTTTTGTTTTTCCCTTTGAACCCAGGGTGGGAAACTAAATCATTTGCTTCCCACCCAAACATACATTTAAAGATGCTTGACCCATTTCTTAGCCACTTTTGATTAGGGAGGGCGATTTTATAATCGCCCAAATTTGAAATCGGCACGTTTTTTGGGCTGTTTTCCGGAAATTTTCCGCCGACTCCCACAAAATTTTTTAAAGGTTAAAAATCTGCAGATAAATCTATTACTATTGCCCCCATTTTCGTCGTTTCCCCTGTCATTTTTGGGGGCCCACAAAACACAGACAGACGGCGGGTAGGGTTTTAAAAGGGGAGGGTGTATATTGGGGCACCCAGACCTCCCTATAAACCAACCGCATTGAAAGGGGCATGTTTTTTTATAAATTTTTTTGCCCAGAAAAACCCTCCCCACCTGGGGTTTAAAAGGGGGTACCTTTTATTTTTTTGGGCCCCGCCCAGTTTTTTTCCAAAGGCCCCCTTTTGTAAATTTAAATTTAAGGTTTACAGAAATTTTTTTTAAGTAAACCGGGTTGGTGTTTTTTCATTGGGGGCAAAAACCCCCCTTTTCTTATCCGTATAACTTTTAAAAAAGCTGTATTTCACTTTGGTGGGGCCCGGGTTTTTTGGTTCCAAAAGAGCCCCCCCTTTTTTAAACTTACTTTAAGGAAAACCCCAGAAATTTCTCATGTAACGGGTTGGGTTTTTTTCATTGGGGGCAAAAACCCCTTTGGGATTACCCTTTAAATAACTTTTCAAATAGCTTTTTTTCCCCACTTTTGGGGCCCCCAGTTTTTTTCCCAAAAAAAGCCACCTTGTATTTAAAAATTGGGAAAACCCAGAAATTTTTCCTCGAAACCTGTTGGTGAATTTCATAGGTGAAAAAAACCACCTTTTTTTTGTTTATCCGTTAACCTTTTAAATACCCTTATTTTTTTAAATTTTTGGTGCAGCCCAGTTTTTTTTTTCCAAAGACCCAAAACCTGGAAATTTAAAAAAATTTAAGGATACGGGAAAAAATTTTTCTACCCAAACGTTGGTGTATTTAAATTGGTGCAAAAACCACCTTTTCTTACCCCATAAAACCCTTTTAAATAGCTTTAATTTCATTTTGGGTTGGGGCCGGCCCATTTTTGTTCAAAAAAGCCCCCTTGTACTTAAAAATTAGGATAAGAATTTTCTAGTAACTGTTTTGCCAATTTTTCATTGGTGAAAAAAACCCCACCTTTTGGTTAAAATCTGAAATAAATTTTTAAATATCTTTATTTAAACTTTTTTGGCCCCCAAAGTTTTGGGCTTCCAAGGGGCCCCCTTTGGTCCCTTTTTTTAAAGGATACGGGAAATTTTCTATTAACGGGGTTTGTTTTTAAATTTGGTGCAAAAACCCCACCTTTTTTTGGTTATTTTTTTTTTATTTTTTTAAAAATTAAGTTTTTTGTATTTCACCTTTGGGTGCAGCCCAAAATTTTTTTGTTAAAAGACCCACCTTGTAATTAAATTAGGATAAAAAAAAATTTTTTAATAGTAACTTTTGGGCGTATTTCATTGTTGCAAAAACCCCCTTTTCCCCTTATCCAAAAAATTTTTAAATAGCTGTTTTTTCCCCTTTGGTGGGGGCCCCCCCTTTTTTTGTTCAAAAAGTCCCCCATATCCCTTAAATTTAGGGAAAAACGGAAATTTTCTAGAAACTTTTTGGGTGTATTTCCCCCTTGGGAAAGGAAAAAAACCACCTTTTTTTATCTTGTAACCTTTTCAAATAGTTTTGTATTTTCATTTTGGGGGGCAGCCCGGTTTTTGTTCAAAGAGCCACCCTGAAATTAATTTTGGGGGATACAAAATTTTTTTAAATAGTAACTGTTAGTGTATTTCATTGGGTGAAAAACCCCCACCTTTTTTTATCCTTAAAAATTTTTTAAATAGCTGTATTTAAACTTTGGGCGGGGCCCTTTTTTGGGTTCAAAGGGGGTCCCCTTTGTCCCTTTAAATTAGGATACAAAAATTTTTCTAGTAACTTTTGGGTTTGGGTTATTTTTTTGGGGTTTAAAAAACACCTTTTTTTAAAATCCGAATAATTTTTTAAAAAATTTGTATTTCACTTTGGGGGAAACCCCTTTGTTTTGTTCAAAGAGCCCCCTTTTTAAAAAAAAATTTAGGATACAGACATTTTCTAGTAAAGGGTTGGTTTTCTTCGTTTCAAAAAACCCCCCTTTTTTTTAAATCCGTAAAAATTTTTTTTAAAAAACGTTTTTTCACTTTGGGGCGGCCCCTGTTTTTATTAAAAAGGGGTCCCTTTTGTATTTAAAATTTTGGGATACAGAAATTTTCTAGTAATTTTTTTGGGTGAAAATTTAACATTTGGTTTTGAAAAAAAACCCCCTTTTTTGTTATCCATAAACTTTTAAATAGCT
Organism: Phyllomedusa bahiana; assembly: GCA_025379985.1. Lineage (NCBI taxonomy): Eukaryota > Metazoa > Chordata > Amphibia > Anura > Hylidae > Phyllomedusa > Phyllomedusa bahiana. The sequence continues at coordinate 8,533 of JAODAL010067328.1, read as the reverse complement.
GTTTTTCATTTTTTTTTTGGTGCACCCCAGTTTTGTTTAAAAGACCCCCTTTTGTCCCTTAAAAATTAAAGTAAAAAAAAATTTTCCCTAGAAACTTTTTGGTTGTATTTCACTTGGTCCCAAAAACACCTTTTGTTACCCCGTATTACTTTTAAATAGCGAAATTTCACTTTGGTGCACCCCAAAGGTTTTTTTTCAAAAAAAGCCCCCTTTAAAAATTAAAATTAGGAAAACAAATTTTTTTTAGTAAGGGTTTGGTTTTTTTTCATTGGTAAAAAACCCACCTTTTTTTTTATCTAAATAAAATTTTAAATAGTGAAATTTTCACTTTTTTGCGGCCCATTTTTTTCAAAAAAGCCACCTTGTACTTAAAAAATTAAAGGATAAAAAAAATTTTCTAGAAACTGTTTGTATTTCATTGGTGAAAAAAACCCCCTTTTTTTGTTATCTTCATAAATTTTTAAATAGCTGTATTTCACTTTGGGGGCAGCCCATTTTTTGTTAAAAAGACCCACCCTTGTACTTAAATTAGGATACAAAAAATTTTCTATTTAACTGTTTGGGAAATTTCATTGGGGGCCCCAAAAACCCAAAACCTTTTTTTTAACCTTTAATTATTTTTAAAAATGGCTTTTTTTTTCATTTGGGGGTGCAGCCCAGTTTTGTTCAAAGAGCCCCCCTTGTTTTAAAATTTAGATAAAAAATTTTAATATTTAACGTTGGGGTATTTCATTGTTGCAAAAAACCAGCTTTTCTTTATCCGTATAAAAAATTTAAATAGCTGTTTTTCCCACTTTGGTGCGGCCCCAGTTTTGTTCAAAATTCCCCTTGGGTACTTAAATTGGGAAATACAGAAATTTTTCTAGAAAACTTTTTGGTATTTTTCCCTTTGGGTGTAAAAATCCCCTTTTTGGTTACCTGAAAATAAAACTTTTAAATAGTTTGATTTCCCCTTTGGGAAAGGCCCAGTTTTTTTCCCAAAGAGCCACCTTGTAATTAAATTTTAGGATAAAACCTTTTTCTAGAAACTGTTGGTGTATTTAAATTGGGTTTGAAAAAAACCCAAAATTTTTTTTTATCCCGTAAAAAAATTTTTTAAACAGCTGTTTTTTCCTTTTGGTGGGGCCCCTGTTTTTTTTCAAAAGCCCACCTTTATTTAAAATTTAAAGGATACAGAAATTTTTTCTAGTAACTGTTTGGGTTTTTTAAAATTGGGGCAAAAACCCCCTTTTTGTTATCCGTTTTTATTTTTTAAAATAGCTGTATTTCATTTTGGTGCAGCCCAGTTTTGTTCAAAGACCACCTTGAAATTTAAAATTTAGGATACAAAATTTTTTCCCAGTAATTTTGGGGTTTATTTCATTGGTCAAAAACCCAAACCTTTTTGGGAACCCTAAATAAATTTTAAATAGCTGTTTTTTCCATTTTTGGTGCGGCCCATTTTTTTGTTCAAAGAGCCACCTTTTCCTTAAATTAGGATCCAAAAATTTTTTTCTATAACTGTTGGTGAAATTTTCATTGGTGCAAAAACCCCCTTTTTTTTTTATCTTCAAAAAATTTTTAAAATAGCTGTTTTTTCCATTTTGGGTGCACCCCAAAGTTTTGTTCAAAAGCCACCTTGTACTTAAATTAGGATCCCAAAAAATTTCCCTAGTAACTGTTGGGGGTATTTCTTTGGTTTCAAAAACCACCTTTTGTTATCCGTTTTCTTTTTAAAAAAAAGCTGATTTCACTTTGGTGCAGCCCATTTTTTTTAAAAAGGCCCCCCTTTATTTAAATTGGGAAATACAAAAATTTTTTATATAACTTTTGGGTTTTTTCATTGTTGCAAAAACCACTTTTTTTATCCAAAAAATTTTAAATATTGATTTCATTTTGGGTGCGGTCCAGTTTTGTTAAAAAGAGTCCCCTTTGTACTTTAAATTTTAAGGATACAGAAATTTTCTAGTAATTTGTTGGAAAGAAATTTTTCCCTTGGTGAAAAAATACCCCTTTTGTTATCTGTTTTAACTTTTAAATACTGTTTTTTAAACTTTGGTGCAGCCCCCATTTTGTTAAAAAGAGCCACCTTGTAATTGAATGGGATACAGACATTTTCTAGTAACGTTGGTGTATTTCATTGGGGGCAAAAACCACTTTTTCTTATCCGTAAAATTTTAAAAAACAGCTGTATTTCACTTTGGTGGGGCCCCTTTTTTTTATTCAAAGAGTCACCTTGTACTTAAATTAGGATACAAAAATTTTTTCTAGAACTGTTGGTGAATTTCTTTGGTGCAAAAACCCCCTTTTTTGTTTATCCGATTATTTTTAAATAGCGAAATTTCCCCACTTTGGTGAAAGCCCGTTTTTTTTTCAAAGAGCCCCCTTGTTTTAAATTGGGAAATAAGAAATTTTATAGTAACTGTTCGGGGGGATTTTTAAATTTTTGAAAAAACCATTTTTCTTATCCTTTTTAAATTTTAAATAGCTGTTTTTCCATTTTTGGTTGCGGCCCAGTTTTGTTCAAAGAGCCACCTTGTACTTAAATTAGGTTTACGGGAAATTTTTCTATTTAACTGTTGGTGTATTTCTTTTGGGCAAAAACCCCCCTTTTGTTACCCCTAAAAATTTTTAAAAAATAGCTGTATTTCACTTTGGTGAAAGCCAGTTTTTGTTCAAAGACCCACCTTGTAATTAAAAAAAAAGGATACAACATTTTTTTGTAACTTTTTGGTGTTTTTCATTGGTGCAAAACCCCCTTTTTTCTTACCCTAAACTTTTAAATAGTTTAAATTTAAACCTTTGGGAGTGGGGGCCCCAAAGTTTTTTGGGTTTCAAAGAACCCCCTTGTATTTAAAATTTAAGGATACAAAATTTTCTAGTAACGGGGGGTGCATTTTTTTGGGTGCAAACCCCCCTTTTTTTTACCCGTATAACTTTTAAAAAAGGTTTTACTTTAAAACCCCCCAGCCCAGTTTTGTTCAAAGGCCACCTTTTAAATTTAAAAATTGGGAAATACAAAAATTTTTCAAAACCTTTGGTGTTTTTCATTGGTGAAAAAAACCCCCCTTTTGTTATCCCGTAAAAACCTTTTTTACATACAAAAATTTTTCCTTTTGGGTGCCCCATTTTTGGGGTTAAAAAGGGGCCACCTTCCCAATTTAAAAATTTTGGATACAGAAATTTTTGGGTAACTTTTTCCCCCGTGTGTCTTTTGCTGCAAAAAAAAACAATTTTCTCACCCGTGTAATTTTTTAATGGGTTTTATTGGGGCCCCGGGTATTTTCATTTTTCGCAGATAGCCATTTTGCCCTGATAGTTTTTGGGAAAACTATAAAATTTCTATTTCCCTCCCCTGGCAGTTTTAAACCCCCTGGATAAAAAGGAAGAACAATGTTGATTTTGGGCCCATAATGATCGGGTTTTTCCCCCGAATTCGGGCGTATTCTGCGTTTTCTCCCGGCCCGAACCCCCGCTGTCGCCAGGAGGGATGGGGTTTTGGGGCGCAGCTTTTCGCCACTTTCACTGCGCCCCGCATTGAAGGGGGGGGCCTTTGGGGGCGCGGGGAAAGGCTTTCAGAGGGCTTTTACGTGGCGCGCTTCGAAAACTCAGAGGCAAGAACCATCGGGGGGCCCTTCGCCAAATCCGGCACAGTGCAGCGCTCACAGCTCCGACAAGCAGACCATTTATTTTTCTAAATGTCCGGCCGAGGCAAGTGAAGCAAGATGGGAAAACAACGATGAAAAATCCGACAAGATCGCAACAGAAATCTGGGCGCCAACTCCGAAAGGGCAGCCCTGGTCGAAATCCCCGGCGGAAAAAGCGAATTTAACCCAGAACGGAACCGGGGCCCAGGAAGCAGAAAAGAGGATCGCGACAGAAATCTCGGGGGCTCCGCTCCGTTCCATCAAAGGGGTTTTGATTCCCAAAAAAACGCCTTTCTAAAAAAAGGGGAAAACAGTGGGCAGAAAAGAGCCAAAACCCCAAAAATTTTAAAAAACTTTAAAAAAAAAAAAAACTTTCCAAAAAAAACGAACGGCGCCAAAATCAAAAAATTTGGATATTGGGAAAATTTCCGGGGGAAAAACAGTAATTTTAAAATCAGAAACCTATTTTCCCTTGGGCCCATAAATCAGGCAATCAAATAGGGGCGACAGGGGAAGCATTAAAACCCGTGGGGGAAAAAATTTTTACCAATCAAAATCAATGGGGGACAGTTTTAAAAAAACATAAAAAATGGCCCCCGAAAAAAAGCTGATTTGGGTGAGGGTAGCGGGGGCTTGGGTTTTGCTCAGCCCAAACACACGCAAGCTACTTCTCCCGATTGCAGCTATGGGGGCGATGGGGGCAATGCCCAATTCTCGGCTCTTTAGCGCCGTGCGGGATGGAGTTTATCAATAAATCATTTTTTTTAAGTGGGAAAACATTATCAATTTTTAAACCTTAACCTTCTATAAAAAATAAAGCACTTCAATCCCTAAAAAAACCCCGGTTTTTTTCGCCGAGAAACCCGGGGGGCTATATAGGGAATTTTCAAAAAAGAATTTGGGCCCGGGGAAAAAAACAGTAAATCAAATTGTTTTACTCTTTTTATTTGGGCCCGGGATAAACCCAAACCAATTTAGAAAAGGATGACAAAATGGCCCATTCAAAACCCATGGAGAACTATTACCAAATTTAGAATTTGGAAACACATTGGCCCCCTTCTAACCAAAGGGGAACTATTTGGGCCAATCAAATTTGGAGCGACCCGGGACCCATTCTAACCCGGGAAAAATATTGACCAAAAAAAAAACAAAAAGGGGGGACAGTTCAAAATTCAGTAAAAAGGCCGAAAACAGCTGATTGGGCTGAGCCAAGGGGGGGTGCCTGGGTAGCTCAGCCAAATCACAGCGCAGGGTAAATTCTCCCATTTTAAGTTATGGAAAAGGATCGGCGGGACTGAAATTTCCGCCTCAACGCCGTGTGGCATGAAGTAGAAAAAAACAAAATCATTTTTAATTTTTGGTTTTAAAAATTAAACAGAAAAAGCGCTAATACCTTCTATAAAAATAAATCCGTTAAATCCCTAAAACCCCCGTTTTTTCCCCCGAGACCGGGGCTTTTTTAGGGAATTGCAATAGAGAAATTTGGCCGGGAAAGACCCAATAATCAAATTGTTGAAAACTATTCTCATTTGGTCGGCATAAACCACCCCTTTAGGGAAAAGGGGGCGACAGTGGCCCCCTTCTAAAAACCCATGGAGAAAATATTGGGCCAAAACCGAAGAGGGGCGACAGGGACCTATTCTTAAACCCAGGGAGAAATATTTACCAATTTATAATTTAAAGGGGGGACAGTTCAAAATACGTAAAAAAAAGGGCCAAAAACTGATTGGCTGAGCTAGCGGGTGCTCTGTGATTTGGGTCATTTAAAAGAAGGCCCCGGTTATTTGAACCCCAAAGGGAGAGCGGGGCGACACTCCTATGGGTTTTCTAATTTCAATTTTGAAAGAAAACCTGGGAAAATGGGCCAAATCAAATGATAAGAAAAACAGAAGTTGTACCCATTTTTAAAAAAACTGAGCACTACTATGTGGCTCGGGAAAAATTGAAAGTGCCCCGAGTTAATTTTGGGCCCATCTGAGCGGGGGCGAATTTCCCAAATGCAGGGGCGGAAACTTGTAAGTTTCCGATTCGACCACTGGGCAGCCATACTCCCCGTTTCCCCAATGTTTTCTCCAGAAAACCCTACCTCCTCAAACCAGAAAACCCAGGGTTGGAGGTCCACAGGGTTCCCAGCAAGCCTTTAAATTTTATTTTAATGAAATTTCATTCCAAATTTCCCAAAAAAAAACCCGGCTAAACGTTCGAAAAAGGGGGTTAAACCCAAAAAACTTTTTTTCCCAAAAAATGGCCAACCCCAGGGCAACCTCTTTCAACATCCGGGAACCCTCGCAACATTGGTCACATGCATTTGGGTTTTTGTTTCTGTCCCCCCCCCCCCCCCCATTATGCCATTTCCCGGCACTTATGAAACTTTTGGGTAGTTGGAAATTTTTTTTAAAAAGGGAACCTCAACTAAAAATATTTCCTTTGTGTGATTTTTTTCCCAAAAAGTGTTCAATTTCCTTGAAGCTTTTTTCCCCCACTTGGGGTTTGGGGCTTTTGATGATTGAATTTTCTTTTAAAAAAACCCACGGCTTTTTTTTTTGCTCATAAATGTGTAATGCATTTCTTTTGGCAAATTTCCCTTTTCCCTAATTATGAGCAAACACGGGAAAAACAAGTTTGGGACTTATTTCAAGGACAAAATTCCCCGGTTTTTGGGGCACAGGGTATACACAGTCTGAAGAATAAAATGGAATTTTCTTAGTGACCTTTTTTTAGTTTTTTCACCAGACATAACAAGTGGGGCCCAAAATTACTCTATGTCGAAACACATTTTTGAACAATTTACATTAATGCACTTAAAAATGGAGGGAAATTTCCCAAAACAAATTAGCCCCACAAAACCAAAATTTTTTTTCCCCCCGGCCCGGGCATTAACTAAATGTCACAGCACAAAAAAGCTGTCCCCCCAAGCTTGCCCCTAAAATTTTCAAAGGAACAACATCAAGTAATTGGGGTTCATGTCACCTTGACTCCATTGGTAAGCCAGGCAAATTTTCCCATTGGGTTAGGATACAGTGTCATGTTTTAAGGGCATTAGAGAACCAAAGAATGCCACCCCTGCCCAAAAAGATAAATCCCCGGGGCATTTAGGAATGGGAAACGTTAACACGTTTTTCCTCTAAATTATATACCAAAATCCCTTCCATTCACACCACCCACACTTTGTAAACCCTTTTCAAGAAGAACACCCAAACTGGTTCCCAAAGTGCAAAATCCCTGTGCTTTTTCTAAAAACCGAATAACCAAAAAAAACATAAATACACACAAAAAAAACAACATTACTGTGGGGGAACGGGCAAAAACCTGGGGAAGGCCCTGGAATATTGTCTATTCGGCCTTTTTCCGTTAAACACGCTCCAGCACTGCCAGGTTTCCCCCCTCCTCCTGGGCGTTGGCTCAGTTGGATTCCGGGACATGTGGCCCCCGGGGGAACTTTCTCCAACTGAAGGTCACATATTTTTCCTGTTTGGCAGGGAGGAAAAGAGAAAAAAATTTGGGGCTATGGAACCCTAAGACATCCATGCCCCCCCTCTAGTTTGCATTTAAAATCAACCCACACTGTTGGAAAGGTCCCAAAATATGGTTTTTCAGCATGGCCTGTTTGGGGCCCAAGAAGGAAGCTAGATTCCCCTAAATTTGGAGGTGTTGTCCCAAAAAGGGGTTGCCACCTTGGACCGGGGGAGGACCAACCCTTTTGCAATGACTCTTTTGGAAACCACCACCTTTTTTTTGCATCTTTAAACTGGGGGGACCCATAAAAAAGTGTGTAAAGTATGGTCCACTTACTGAATCTGGCCCCCGGCCCTTCCCATTTTCCTCCCCAGTCACCCCCGGGGGCATGTGGCTTAAAAAAAAATTTTTGATCACAAATGTAAACTAAGAGTCCCATTTTTAAATTTTTTCCTTCAGAAATGCATTTCCAAATTCCTAAAACCCTTTGATGTTTCATTTATTTTTTTAGTGTGCCATGATTTTTGTATTAATTAGCTATTGCCTTTTCAGGTGACCTATGCTTACTTTTTCAAAAATATTTTAATGTGCACGCCTAATTAATTTTTTGTAGTCTATTTGAGAAAGGCAATCCAGGGGCCTTGCTCATCTCCCCTTTTTTAAAACCATGCAGGATGTTAAAATTGCAATTCCTGTCCTCCCGAATGTTGTAGTCTGAACGGACCCTAGTGGGTAACATGTTGTGGTTGGGGGACTCCCCTGTTCGGGGATCCCCTTGACGCTTTTGGGGGAGTTTAAATACAATTTTTGATAAAAAACCCGTAACTAAGATCCCGGGTTTTTTTCATTTTTTTCCCTTTAGCTAATGCTTTTCCCCAAATTTTCCTTTAAACCTTGATGTTTCACTTATTTTTTAGTGTCCCATGTTTTTTTGTATTAAAAGTATGCATTGCCTTTTAAAGTGTGCACCTTTTTTACTTTTTTCCCAAAAATATTTTAGATTGCACAGCCTAATAATTTTTGAAGTCTTTTGAAAAGGGCAATTCTCATTGGCTTGCTGCACTTGCCGCCTTTTTTAAAACCATGAGGAAGTTCAATTGCAAGTTCCTTCACTCCCTGAGATTTGTAGCGAAGGGGACTCCTAGTGAGGTAACATGTTATGTTAGGGACTACCTGTTCTGGGGATCCCCTGACGATTGGGGGGTGAGCTTAATAAAAATCTTTGATCAAAAACGAAACTAAGATCCCATTTTTCATATTTTCCTTAGCAGAACATTTCCCAAAATTTTCCTATATACCTTATTTTTCATTAGTTTTTATTGTGCCACTGATTTTGTATTGATGTATGCTATTCCCTTTTTCAGTGTGCACCTATCTTACGTTTTCAAAATATAAAATTTTTTGGGCAACCTAATTAACTTTTTAGTCTATTTATAAAGGGAAATTCATTG
>JAODAL010067327.1:0-17345 GCA_025379985.1 Phyllomedusa bahiana | reverse complement strand
GGCAGCTGGCACACATGCTCTAGTGTAGCTGCCCACAGCACTGCCCCCAGCAAACACACAAGACAAAAATAATACTCTGCCATATTTATATGATACAAAAAGAACAGGACAATCCTCTTCAATGTTTAACTACTTTCACTATCTCTACTTTTTCGTGCCATAAGCTTTTCTCACACAGCTGAGGGTTTGCTACAGTGCGATATTTCCATTACTGATGTGTGCTATCTTGCACAATGTTATTGAGGGGCCGTTCACAGCTCCTTTTAGACTGTCCGTGGTCCCGGTGACCATAGTGTGTTAAGCATATTCCACAGTGGAGCCAGAACGAACACATGTAGGGGAGGTACACACTCATTTGGCATGTACATTGTGAAAATTCTAGATATATCCAGAGGGTTACCTGGCCTAACAGCATACGATAGTGAAGGAGGTTATGCTATATTACATACAGCGGCATTCAGAGAGAAACTTGTGGTTTTGTTTGGCCCCGACTTGGGGATGGACGGCACTTTTTGTCATGTGTCTGAAGCATTCGTTAAACATAATTTTCAGATCGTGTACCCTAAGGCTATGTTCACACGGCTTATTGCCGGCACCTCGGCAGCCCATAGACTTTCATTACCAGTGGAGCGTATACGGCGCTAGTAATTCACATGTCGCTTATCTCCCCGCCCGGCGTATTCGCCAAGCAGGGAGAGGAGACGTTTCCACAGTTTTCTATGAGAACTGTGGATTACCGTAATGACTGGGACGTATTCCAACCGTAATTGGCGCAGTACAGCGCATAATTACAGACTGAAATACATCCCATTTTAAGCCGTGTGAACATAGCCTTAGGCTATGGTCACACGGCTTAAATTGACATGTACTTCTGTATGCATTTTGCCGCATATTGCGCTTAATACACTGCGAAATGCGCGCTGAATCTACGGTAATTCATAGCTCTCGAAGAGAGCTATGCATTGCGCAATCCCCCCCGGCAAGTGTGCAATACGATCGTACGCCCAGGGAGAAAAGTGACATCAATTGTTAGCGGCAATTACTCGGCACCCGCCCCCCTCCCCGCGCTTTGGGAGTGCGTGCTGATCAGCGCATGGTTCCAAAACACACAGTGCCCCACTAAGCCGTATGAACATATCCTAAGTGTGGTGTAGACTGCTTTCTGCAGCTACCACCTGTCCAGCACAGATCGCGTGTGCAGGCGCTAGACCGAGACCAAATAAAACTAAGCTTGCTCGATTGTTCACTATGGCTCCACTGTTGTAGACAGTTTTCAACCACTCCAGACGGCTCTGTGTACCGATACCCCGTCATGCACCCCCACCTGGGCATGCAGGACAGGTGACTGCCCTCTGTTAGTCAGGAAAAGTAACATTCACACTTACCTTCCCTTGTGGCACGGTGCAGAATGCGGGTGAGCAATGTGGCGTCAGGGGCCACGCAGCCAGGGCGACATGGAGCCGAAACAGCCTGAAAATACAAGCCCGAGCATGAGGCCGGCAGCATGCACAATGCATCTATAGAGTCTCAGACACCTGTCCCCAACAGGAGAGTGTGGGGCCTCTGGCCGCTATTGTTCTAAGGAGCCCCAGCTTTATCACACAGGGTCACATAGAAGTAATTTCAGCAAATAACCCTGACATGGAGCACCGGCCCCGGGGAGTGGTCTCTATCATCGCCCCCTCACTGCACAAAGCTCATTTCTTACCCGTGGAAACAACCGTTGAGGCCTCGGACTTTCCTGGAGGTAACAGCCGAACACTCCCCCTTTCCTGCCGTCTTTCTTTGCAGCATCAGCCGCTGTCACCCGAGCTCGGACACGCCTCTGGGAAGGCCCTGTGGTTACTATAGCAACTGACCCACTAAACCCAATGTGACAACAGTGTGAAGCTGGAGCTGCCATGTTTGTTAAAGGCAAGCAAAGAACATCCACCCCTCGGCCTTTTTATAAATGAGCCAAGGCGTCGTGTGATTGCAAGGAAGGAGGAACACGGCAGCAGCAGCAGGAGACATTGCAGAAGGAAAGGATGAACCATAACCTGATGTCCCATAGATTAGACTCCTCATCACCAGGAGACGTTACATAATGAAAAGACTTCATCACTGGGAAACGTTACCTAGAGGAAGAACGCATCATCATCTGAAGGAAGAACGCATCATCATCTGAAGGAAGAACGCATCATCACCTGGACACGTCACCTGGAGGAAGAACGCATCATCACCTGGAGGAAGAACGCATCATCACCTGAAGGAAGAACGCATCGTCACCTGGAGGAAGAACGCATCATCACCCGGAGGAAGAACGCATCGTCACCGGGAGGAAGAACGCATCATCAACTGAAGGAAGAACGCATCATCACCTGGAGGAAGAACGCATCGTCACCTGGAGGAAGAACGCATCATCATCTGAAGGAAGAACGCATCATCATCTGAAGGAAGAACGCATCATCACCTGGAGGAAGAACGCATCATCACCAGAAGGAAGAACGCATCATCATCTAAAGGAAGAACGCATCATCACCTGGAGGAAGAACGCATCGTCACCTGGAGGAAGAACGCATCGTCACCTGGAGGAAGAACGCATCGTCACCTGGAGGAAGAACGCATCGTCACCTGGAGGAAGAACGCATCGTCACCTGGAGGAAGAACGCATCATCACCCGGACACATCACCTGGAGGAAGAACGCATCATCACCTGGAGGAAGAACGCATCGTCACCTGGAGGAAGAACGCATCGTCACCTGGAGGAAGAACGCATCGTCACCTGGACACATCACCTGGAGGAAGAACGCATCATCACCTGGAGGAAGAACGCATCATCACCTGGAGGAAGAACGCATCATCATCTGAAGGAAGAACGCATCATCACCCGGAGGAAGAACGCATCATCACACCGGACAGCGATCACCAGGAGGAAGAACGCATCATCACCTGGAGGAAGAACGCATCATCACCTGGAGGAAGAACGCATCATCACCTGGAGGAAGAACGCATCATCACCTGGAGGAAGAACGCATCATCACCTGGAGGAAGAACGCATCATCACCTGAAGGAAGAACGCATCATCACCTGAACACGTCACCTGGAGGAAGAACGCATCATCATCTGAAGGAAGAACGCATCATCACCTGGAGGAAGAACGCATCGTCACCTGGAGGAAGAACGCATCATCACCTGGAGGAAGAACGCATCACCATCTGAAGGAAGAACGCATCATCACCCGGACACATCACCTGGAGGAAGAACGCATCATCACCTAGAGGAGGAACGCATCGTCACCTGGAGGAAGAACGCATCGTCACCTGGAGGAAGAACGCATCGTCACCTGGAGGAAGAACGCATCATCACCTGGAGGAAGAACGCATCATCACCTGGAGGAAGAACGCATCATCACCTGGAGGAAGAACGCATCATCACCTGGAGGAAGAACGCATCGTCACCCGGACACATCACCTGAAGGAAGAACGCATCATCACCAGGAGGAAGAACGCATCGTCACCCGGACACATCACCTGGAGGAAGAACGCATCATCACCTGGAGGAAGAATGCATCATCACCTGGAGGAAGAACGCATCATCACCGAGAAGACGCATCATCACTGGAGGAAGAACGCATCATCACCTGGACACGTCACCTGGAGGAAGAACGCATCATCACCTGGAGGAAGAACGCATCATCACCTGGAGGAAGAACGCATCATCACCTGGAGGAAGAACGCATCATCATCTGTAGGAAGAACGCATCATCACCTGGAGGAAGAACGCATCATCACCTGGACACATCACCTGGAGGAAGAACGCATCATCACCTGGAGGAAGAACGCATCATCACCTGAAGGAAGAACGCATCATCACCTGAAGGAAGAACGCATCATCACCTGGAGGAAGAACGCATCGTCACCTGGAGACGAACCATCACACCTGGGGGGAAGAACGCATCATCACCTGGAGGAAGAACGCATCGTCACCTGGAGGAAGAACGCATCGTCACCTGGAGGAAGAACGCATCATCATCTGAAGGAAGAACGCATCATCACCCGGACACATCACCTGGAGGAAGAACGCATCATCACCTGGAGGAAGAACGCATCATCACCCGGACACATCACCTGAAGGAAGAACGCATCATCATCTGAAGGAAGAACGCATCATCACCTGGAGGAAGAACGCATCATCACCTGGAGGAAGAACGCATCGTCACCTGGAGGAAGAACGCATCGTCACCTGGAGGAAAGGGAAGCATCGTCACCTGGAGGAACCACGCATCCTCACCTGTCGGAAGAACGCATCGTCACCGGGAGGAAGAACGCATCGTCACCTGAAGGAAGAACGCATCGTCACCTGGAGGAAGAACGCATCGTCACCTGGAGGAAGAACGCATCGTCACCTGGAGGAAGAACGCATCGTCACCGGGAGGAAGAACGCATCATCACCTGGAGGAAGAACGCATCATCACCTGAGGAAGAACGCATCATCCCCCCGGACACATCACCTGGAGGAAAAAACGCATATCACCGGAGAAGAACGCATCATCCCCGGAACATACCTGAAGGAAGAACGCATCATCATCTAAAGGAAGAACGCATCATCACCCGGACACATCACCGGAGGAAGAACGCATCATCACCGGGAGGAAGAACGCATCATCACCGGGAGGAAGAACGCATCATCACCTGGAGGAAGAACGCATCATCACCTGGAGGAAGAACGCATCATCATCTGAAGGAAGAACGCATCATCACCCGGACACATCACCTGGAGGAAGAACGCATCATCACCTGGAGGAAGAACGCATCATCACCTGGAGGAAGAACGCATCATCACCTGGAGGAAGAACGCATCATCACCTGGAGGAAGAACGCATCGTCACCTGGAGGAAGAACGCATCGTCACCTGGAGGAAGAACGCATCATCACCTGGACACATCACCTGGAGGAAGAACGCATCATCACCTGGAGGAAGAACGCATCATCACCTGGAGGAAGAACGCATCATCACCGGGAAAAGAAGCATCATCACCGGGGGGAAGAACCCATCACCTGGAGGAAGAACGCATCATCACCGGGAGGAAGAACGCATCACCATCTGAAGGAAGAATGCATCATCACCCGGACACATCACCTGGAGGAAGAACGCATCGTCACCTGGAGGAAGAACGCATCATCACCTGGAGGAAGAACGCATCATCACCTGGAGGAAGAACTCGTCATCACCTGGAGGAAGAACGCATCGTCACCTGGAGGAAGAACGCATCGTCACCTGGAGGAAGAACGCATCGTCACCGGGAGGAAGAACGCATCGTCACCTGAAGGAAGAACGCATCATCACCTGGAGGAAGAACGCATCATCACCTGAAGGAAGAACGCATCGTCACCTGAAGGAAGAACGCATCGTCACCTGAAGGAAGAACGCATCGTCACCAGGAGGAAGAACGCATCGTCACCGGGAGGAAGAACGCATCGTCACCTGGAGGAAGAACGCATCGTCACCTGGAGGAAGAACGCATCGTCACCTGGAGGAAGAACGCATCGTCACCTGGAGGAAGAACGCATCGTCACCAGGAGGAAGAACGCATCGTCACCAGGAGGAAGAACGCATCGTCACCTGGAGGAAGAACGCATCATCATCTGAAGGAAGAACGCATCATCACCCGGACACATCACCTGGAGGAAGAACGCATCATCACCTGAAGGAAGAACGCATCATCACCCGGACACATCACCTGGAGGAAGAACGCATCATCACCGGGAGACATCACCTGAAGGAAGAACGCATCATCACCAGGAGGAAGAACGCATCATCACCTGGAGGAAGAACGCATAAACCCCCGGGACACATCACCTGGAGGAAGAACGCATTAAACCTGGGGAAGAACGCACGTCCTGGAGGAAGAACGAAATCGTCACCTGGAGGAAGAACGCATCATCACCTGAAGGAAGAACGCATCGTCACCTGGAGGAAGAACGCATCGTCACCTGGAGGAAGAACGCATCGTCACCTGAAGGAAGAACGCATCATCACCTGGACACATCACCTGGAGGAAGAACGCATCACCGGGAGGAAGAACGCATCATCACCTGGAGGAAGAACGCATCATCACCAGTAGGAAGAACGCATCATCACTGGGAGGAAGAACGCATCATCACCCGGACACAGCACCTGGAGGAAGAACGCATCATCACGTGGAGGAAGAACGCAATCACCGGCCCATACCTGGAGGAAGAACGCATCATCACCTGGAGGAAGAACTCGTCATCACCTGGAGGAAGAACGCATCATCACCGGGAGGAAGAACGCATCATCACCTGAAGGAAGAACGCATCATCACCTGAAGGAAGAACGCATCATCACCTGGAGGAAGAACGCATCATCACCCGGACACATCACCTGAAGGAAGAACGCATCATCATCTGAAGGAAGAACGCATCATCACCCGGACACATCACCTGGAGGAAGAACGCATCATCACCTGGAGGAAGAACGCATCATCACCTGGACACATCACCGGGAGGAGAACGCTTTCCACCTGGAGGAAGAACTCGTCATCACCTGGAGGAGAACGCATCACCCACCTGGGGGAAGAACGCAACATCACCGGAGAATCACTGAGAAGAACGCATCATCCCTGAGGAAGAACCATCGTCACGGGAGGAAGAACGCATCGTCACCTGAAGGAAGAAGGACTCATCACCTGGAGGAAGAACGCATCATCACCCGGACACATCACCTGAAGGAAGAACGCATCGTCACCGGGAGGAAGAACGCATCATCACCTGGAGGAAGAACGCGTCATCACCTGGAGGAAGAACGCGTCATCACCTGGAGGAAGAACGCATCATCACCGGGAGACATCACCTGGAGGAAGAACGCATCATCACCTGGAGGAAGAACGCATCATCACCTGAAGGAAGAACGCATCATCACCTGGAGGAAGAACGCATCATCACCCGGACACATCACCTGAAGGAAGAACGCATCATCACCTGGAGGAAGAACGCATCATCACCTGGAGGAAGAACGCATCATCACCTGGAGGAAGAACTCGTCATCACCTGGAGGAAGAACGCGTCATCACCTGGAGGAAGAACGCATCATCACCGGGAGACATCACCTGTAGGAAGAACGCATCATCACCTGGAGGAAGAACGCATCGTCACCTGAAGGAAGAATGCATCATCACCTGGAGGAAGAACGCATCATCACCCGGACACATCACCTGAAGAAAGAACGCATCATCACCTGGAGGAAGAACGCATCATCACCCGGACACATCACCTGAAGGAAGAACGCATCATCACCTGGAGGAAGAACGCATCATCACCCGGACACATCACCTGAAGGAAGAACGCATCATCACCTGGAGGAAGAACGCATCATCACCTGGACACATCACCTGGAGGAAGAACTCGTCATCACCTGGAGGAAGAACGCGTCATCACCCGGACCTTTCACCTAAAGGGAAGAAGCATATCACCTGCAGGAAGAACGCATCAACCCCGGACACATCACCTGAAGGAAGAACGCATCATCACCTGAAGGAAGAACGCATCGTCACCGGGAGGAAGAACGCATCATCACCCGGACACATCACCTGAAGAAAAAACGAAATCATCACCTGGGAAGAACGCATCATCACCCGGACACATCCCCTGAAGGAAGAAGGGCATCATCACCTGGAGGAAGAACGAAATCATCCCCCCCGGACACATCACCTGAAGGAAGAACGCATCGTCACCGGGAGATTTCACCGGGAGGAAGAACGCATCGTCACCTGAAGGAAGAACGAAATCGCCCACTGGAGGAAGAAGGCATCATCACCTGTAGGAAGAACGCATCGTCACCTGGAGGAAGAACGCATCATCACCGGGAGACGTTACCTGGAAGAACGCGTCATCACCGGGAGGAAGGACGCGTCATCACCGGTAGACGTTACCTGGAGGAAGAACGCATCATCACCGGTACACGCAACCTGCAATGAGAACGCGTCATCATCGGGGGAAGTCCGCGCCATCACCAGGAGATGTCGGTATTGTTTATTTGTGGTGGTTGATGTAAACTTATCTGTAGTCTGTATATATTTACTGTATATATTTACTCGTATGAGACGGCATGTATCAGAATAACATAAATTGGAATGGAAACCTGGCATGTCAGCCGTAGCGAAAAACACTTCATCGAAGTACATAACAGTGAAACTACTCACATGAAAGTTATAGGTATCGAAAAAGTAACACAATCTGTCAGAGGTGGTAACTTAAGATACAAATTATTAGCTAAAGAAGCAAAATGGATATTTGTATTAGGTACATGACAACCAGCAGGCTTAAATATACGTCATGATCTGCTCTATCAATATTAACCTGGAGGAAGAACGCATCGTCACCGGGAGGAAGAACGCATCATCACTAGGAGACATCACCTGGAGGAAGAACGCATCATCACCTGGAGGAAGAACGCATCAATTCACTGAAACCAAAACACCTGGAGGGAAGGACAATCATGCACCAGGAGACATCACCTGGAGGAAGAACGCATCATCACCTGAACACATCACCTGGGGGAAGAATGCATCATCATCAGGGAGACGTTACCTGGAGGAAGAACGCATCATCACCAGGAGACGTTACCTGGAGGAAGAACGCATCATCACCAGGAGACGTTACCTGGAGGAAGAACGCATCATCACCGGGAAACGCAACCTGCAATAAGAACGCGTCTTCATGATGGGAAGTCCGCGCCATCACCAGGAGATGTCCCCTGTTAAAATTACCCGTCATCGGGAGAGATCGTTTAGGGGAACAACGCATCATCAACGGGAGACATTGCCTGGAGGAAGAACGCATCATCACCAGGAGATGTGACCTGAAGGAAGAACGCATCATCACCTGAACACATCACCTGGAGGAAGGACGTATCATCACCAGGAGACATCACCTGGAGGAAGAACGCATCCTCACCGGGAGGAAGAACGCATCATCACCTGAAGGAAGAACGCATCATCACCAGGAGACGTGACCTGAAGGGAGAAGGCATCATCACCAGGATGAAGAACACATCATCACCTGGAGGAAGAACGCATCATCACCGGAAGACGTCACCTGGGGGAAGAACGCATCATCATCAGGGAAAGTCTGCGCTGTCACAGGGATAGGTCACCTGGGGGAAGAACGCATCATCTCAGGAAAAGACTGCTCCCGGGTCACCGGGATAGGTCACCTGGGGAAGAACGCATCACATCAGGGAAAGTCTGCGCCGCCCCGGGAAATGGTCACCTGGGGGAAGAATGCATCATCATCAGGGAAAGTCCTGGCTCGTGTCACCCGGGATAGGTCACCGGGGGGAAGAAGCATCTCATAAAAAATCAAAAGGAAGTCTGCGCCGTCACCGGGATAGGTCACCTGAGGGAAGAACGCATCATCATCAGGTAAAGTCTGCGCCGTCACGGGGATAGGTCACCTGGGGGAAGAATGCATCATCATCAGGGAAAGTCTGCGCTGTCACCGGGATAGGTCCCCTGGGGGAAGAACGCATCATCATCAGGGAAAGTCTGCGCTGTCACCGGGATAGGTCACCTGGGGGAAGAATGCATCATCATCAGGGAAAGTCTGCGCCGTCACCGGGATAGGTCACCTGGGGGAAGAATGCATCATCATCAGGGAAAGTCTGCGCTGTCACCGGGATAGGTCACCTGGGGGAAGAACGCATCATCATCAGGGAAAGTCTGCGCCGTCACCGGGATAGGTCACCTGAGGGAAGAACGCATCATCATCAGGGAAAGTCTGCGCCGTCACCGGGATAGGTCACCTGGGGGAAGAACGCATCATCATCAGGGAAAGTCTGCGCCGTCACCGGGATAGGTCACCTGGGGGAAGAATGCATCATCATCAGGGAAAGTCTGCGCCGTCACCGGGATAGGTCCATGGGGGAAGAACGCATCATCATCAGGGAAAGTCTGCGCCGTCACCGGGATAGGTCACCCAGGGGAAGAATGCATCATCATCAGGGAAAGTCTGCGCCGTCACCGGGATAGGTCACCTGGGGGAAGAACGCATCATCATCAGGGAAAGTCTGCGCCGTCACCGGGATAGGTCACCCTGGGGAAGAATGCATCATCATCAGGGAAAGTCTGCGCCGTCACCGGAAGGTCACCTGGGGGAAGAACGCATCATCATCAGGGAAAGTCTGCGCCGTCACCGGGATAGGTCACCCTGGGGAAGAACGCATCATCATCAGGGAAAGTCTGCGCCGTCACCGGGATAGGTCACCTGAAGGAAGAACGCATTTTCATCAGGGAAAGTCTGCGCCGTCCCCGGGGATAGGTCCCCTGGGGGAAGAACGCATCATCATCAGGTAAAGTCTGCGCCGTCCCCGGGATAGGTCACCTGAGGGAAGAACGCATCATCATCAGGGAAAGTCTGCGCCGTCACCGGGATAGGTCACCTGGGGAAGAACGCATCACATCACAGGGAAAGTCTGCGCCGTCACCGGGATAGGTCACCTGGGGAAGAACGCATCATCATCAGGGAAAGTCTGCGCCGTCACCGGGATAGGTCACCTGAGGGAAGAACGCATCATCATCAGGGAAAGTCTGCGCTGTCACCGGGATAGGTCACCTGGAGGAAGAACGCATCATCATCAGGGAAAGTCTGCGACATCACCGGAAGACGTCACCTGGGGGAAGAACGCATCATCATCAGGTAAAGTCTGCTACTTCACCGGGATAGGTCCCCTGGGGGAAGAACGCATCATCATCAGGTAAAGTCTGCAACGTCACCGGGATAGGTCCCCTGGGGGAAGAACGCACCCTCATCGGGTAAAGTCTGCGCGTCACTGGATAGGGTTCACCATGGGGAAGAACGCTCATCATCAGGGAAAGTCTGGGGCTGTCACCGGGATAGGGTCACCTGGGGGAAGAAAACGCATCATCATCGGGGAAAAAGTCTGCGCCGTCACGGGATAGTCCCCTGGGGAAGAACGCACCCATCTCAGGAAAGTCTGCGCCGTCACCGGGATAGGTCACCTGAGGGAAGAAGATCATCATCAGGGAAAGTCTCTGCGCCGTCACCCGGGAAGGTCACTGAAGGAAGGAACGCATAAATCATCAGGGAAAGTCTGCCCCGTCACGGGATGGTCACCTGAGGAAAACGCATCTTCTTCAGGGGAAATGTCTGCGCCGTCCCCGGATGGGTTTCCCTGAGGGAAGAAAGCACCCATCATTCAGGGAAAGTCTGCGCCGTCACCGGTATAGGTCACCTGAGGGAAGAACGCAACATCAACAGGGAAAGTCTGCGCCGTCACCGGGATAGGTCACCTGAGGGAAGAACGCATCATCATCAGGGAAAGTCTGCGCCGTCACCGGGATAGGTCACCTGAGGGAAGAACGCATCATCATCAGGGAAAGTCTGCGCCGTCACCGGGATAGGTCACCTGAGGGAAGAACGCATCATCATCAGGGAAAGTCTGCGCTGTCACCGGGATAGGTCACCTGAGGGAAGAACGCATCATCATCAGGGAAAGTCTGCGCCGTCACCGGGATAGGTCCCCCAGGGGAAGAATGCATCATCACCGGGAGATGTTACCTAGAGGAATGGCAATGATGTGAAAATGGCAATGCTACCATTGTTTTGGTCTTCTATTTATGATGCTAAGGGCCCTATTGACATACATTGTCAGCAGCGCGTTCAATTGACATGTCAATTCTGTCCCCGGGCATACGATACGATCGTATTGTACGCCAGGGAGGCGAAGCGTAATTCATAGCTCTCTAAAGGAGCTATGAATTACCATAATTGCAGCGCGCATTTTGCCACGTATAAAGCAATGGCCAGCGCATCCCTCTGAAGCTCTCACTGACATTCATTCTCTCCAACGTGTAATCTCCGTATTGTGAGCTGAAGGAAAGAACAGGTAATCAGCTCTCAATGAGAGTTATGAATCACCATATTCTCGGCCCGTACTTTGGGCGTATTGAAGCGCAATTATGTGCTGAAGTACGGACCGAGAACCTGCCATGAGAACATACTCTAAGGGCATGTTCACACGACGGGTTTGGCCGCGGGTTCAGCCGTGGCCAAACCTC
Source organism: Phyllomedusa bahiana (assembly GCA_025379985.1). Classification (NCBI taxonomy): domain Eukaryota; kingdom Metazoa; phylum Chordata; class Amphibia; order Anura; family Hylidae; genus Phyllomedusa; species Phyllomedusa bahiana. The sequence continues at coordinate 5,266 of JAODAL010067327.1, read as the reverse complement.
GTCCTACCCTCGCCGCAAACTCGCGTCTCCCGACGCGGGTTTGCGGCGCGGGCGGTGGGCGTGGTCTCGGCGCGGCCTGCGGCGAGGGATTGCCCCCATGCAAATTAATAGCAGGGGGGCAAACCGCGCCGCGGCCCAGCCGCGCACCACACGCGGCGCCACCCGTGGCGACGCGCGCGGCCGCCGCGCAGAGCACTCCCTGTCAAGAATTGACAGGAGAGTTCTCCACACGCGCGGGTTTGGCCGCGGCCAAACCCGCGGCGTGTGAATATTAACGCGGTTTCCCAAACAGTTGGACTCAACCTGCAACAGGAACTGATTAGTGTCTTAGCACATTCAGGGGACATTGTGGACTGTGGAATGCACCGGCAGCATTCAGGAATCCGAGAGGTAAGAGACAGATGATGATGCTCGCACTCTCAGGTAGTGACAAGAGAGAAAGCACCCACCAACAGATCTGTAAGGGCAGTCATAAGGTCTATGAGGTGGCAGTAAGGGTATGTTGACATGGTGCATCCATATTTCGTGTCATAAATTCTCTTCGATACACACAAAGTACAGCACACAAATACATTACCACTCAATGAGTGCTATGGTTACATGCCGATTTCACCGGTGCATACTGTGCCCTGTGAGACAACTGGAGTTCAGCACAAAAATGGGAGGTTTCCTTCAAATTTGAATTAATCATGTATGTTGCTCTCATGAACCCTATAGGTTTGGGTATTTTGTGTTGTGCTCATCTCATAACTGACAGTTCTTAGTCCTGACTAGTCCCTTTTAATAGTCAGTAGCTACAAATCTGCTCTGCAATTATTGGAAATAAAAATGTTTCAATGAATTGCATTTAAATGTGAGCATCAGTAAGGAGAGAAGACATTGAGGCCCCTCAAGCTGCACTTAGCAGATTATCATTCTCTCTGGAATTAGCACCACACAAGCCGTCTTAACTACCAGGATTACATTTGCTTTGCCTAGAGACGAACACATAAAATAGTCTGGGTAATTTTCCTCTACCTTGCTGCATGTCATAGTAGAGCCCAGTCCTGACCAGCCCGTCAGGCTAGAAGAGGGGTGGGCAATATAAGAAATTGGGATTGTTTTAGAGGGCCAGACTAATACAAAAAAAAACACATGAGGTAACGGGAAAAAACTGTGTTTTGGGGTTTATTTTTGTGAAAACTTACTATGTGATTCTTTATTTTGCTGGTCAGTGGAATTCCGACAATATCAAATTTATAAAGAGTGTTTAATATGTTTTACCAGTTTATTTTCTTAGACCAGTAACCTCTTCTGTCAGCTAAATTGTATCAGGGATAGGTTTTTATTTGTTTAATTTTCCATTTTAGTGCATATGACTTTTCCACCTTTAATTCCAATTTTATAGCAGTAGTGGGGTGACAGACACAAAGACACAATTCCGAATTTTTTTATGACGCTAACATTTAAAAATAATGTAGTTTTTAATTTTTTTTTTCCTGTCTCACCTGGGTATTTGTACAAGTGATCACTAGTACAATATACTATGGTACTTGTGTACTGCAGTATATTGTCATTCAAGCGATTTCTCCCATTAAATCTTACCTTTGGCCACAATTGCCAGTGGTAGGTAGCTAGGTTAGGTAGGTCGCCCTTTAGTAAACAATACGTTCTGCAAAACTTTCTATAAATTAAAAAAGTTGGACAGAAAGTTCTGCAGAAGGCAAACCAGACAGGAAAGTAAAGAGTTAAAGCAGCAAACTATGTGTCCCGCTCACCTGCCTATAGTGTAAGAAGTGAATGGTGTGTTCCCCTCACCTGCTCCTGGGAGATGGATGGCTGTGACAGGGCAGCCATCAGAAATTTTGCGGCCCTCTACAGCTGGAGCGTCAAGGCCCCCGGCCGACCCAACCCCCGCTACGCCCCACCATCTTCTGGCCCACAACCATCACCACCCCAGAAAAAGAAAAAAAAATTCTGGGGTCACAAGAAAAATTGTGCCATTGTTTTGGGATTTAGTTCTTGCTGGATTATACAAGATACAATCTATCTGTATTTTGTGGGTCAGTTCATATACAAGGTCAAGCAAGACCACCACTGTAATGTTAATGACCAAACCAGTATATCCCGACCAATATTGCCAAGCAACAATATACAAATACTAAATAATACTGCCACTTATCACAACCATATGCTGACTAGCACCACCATAGTGTTATTGACTAAACCAGCATACCAAGACCAATATCACAAAACAACCACAATATACAAGCACCTAATAAAATTGCAACATCATCACCACATATCTCCAACATAATACTGAATAATGCCACCATACTGACTGAATATAAACCATTACTCCAAGACCAATATTTCCTCCATACAGTGACTCTCTAGTGGTAGATACCAGGTACACATGTGCTTTTCAAATAGTTTACTTACATTTAGGGCCTCACAGGCGACGTCTTGTCTGATGACTTGTTCACTTTCCCTTTTCATCTCTATTCGGTCCAGACCTCCATGATGACTTTCTCCGTCCACCACTCATCCCTTTAGAATTTAAAACACAAATACCTGAGATTCCTCACTTTTTTATCATTTTCCCAACTGAATGCCCCCCCCCCACGTACAAACTCCCTCTCCATAATGGCTCAGATGGTAATAACTACTCCCGGTAATTATTTGCCCCCCAGTATGTAAGCAGGTAGATTCAGGGCCCCTCAGTTGGAATGTTGGTAAAATGGGGTCCCTGGGCAGTATTTAGGTAGCTTGGGGAGAGGTAGGTTGCTTAGGGCCCAGTGTAGATAGTTTAGGGTCCCCATGTTGGTAGAATAGGCCCTCCCTTTAGTTTAGGGGCCCCTGTAGTCAGAATACCTCCCCCTGTAGTTTTAGGGACCCCTGTAGGCAGAATAGTACCCCCCCCCGTAGTTTAGGGGCCCCTGTAGTCAGGGTAGCCCCCCCCCTCCAGGATTTGGGCCTCCTCCTGTAGTGTTAGGGCCCCCTCCTTTAGTGTTGGGGCCACATCCTTTAGGGTAAGGGCCCTCCCCTCCTGTACTGTTAGGGCCCCCTCCTGTAGCGTTAGGGACACCCCCCCCATCCTGGTAGCGTTAGCGCTGGCCCCCCCAATCTCCCTGGTAGCTAATTACTCACCTTGCCGTGCTCCCCGGCATCTGTCTGCTCCCGGCCCCAAGCCTGCTTCTTTAGGCTTGGGGCCTATGGCAGGAAGCTCAGCAGGCTTTGCGATGATGTCATTCGCATTGCGCCGCCTGCAGAGCGATGTACGGCAGGGGCAGGGAGCACACAGCTCTCCCTGCTCCACTGTACATCTTAATTGTATGCACGTCGCATGGACGGGCATTCAATTTACAGATAGCCGCTGTGAAGCAAGAGGATGGAGATTGCCGCCAGTGGTGGGCACCCCCAGGCTTTACAGACCCGCCGGGCCCCGTAAAGCAGTACCGGTTGTACTGCTCTAACGGCGGCCCTGGGCTGGGATGGCTTCCAGAACACCTCACCTGCTAGCGTAGTTAACATCTCTTCCAGAGACACCAACAAGTGGTTGTCTTCCCCTTGTTTTTTTCCTTTGGCCCAGACCACCATGATGACTTCTCCTGGCCACGACTCATTTCTGCAGAATTTACCACACACATCTTAGAATCCTCACTTTCTCAGCAGCTCCCTACACTATCGTTCAAAAGTTTGGGGTCACTTAGAAATGTCCTTATTTTTTAAAGAAAAGCATAATTTTTTTCTATGAAGCTAACAAATGAATCAGAAATCCCCTCTATACATTGTTAATGTGGTAAATAACTATTCTAGCTGCAATCATCTGGTTGTTGATGCAATATCTACATAGGTGTATAGAGGTCAATTCCCAACAACCATCCCTCCAGTGTTCTGATGGGACATTGTGTTTGCTGTGTAAGAAAGCTATTGGATATTTTGAACACCCTTGAAAACCCTTGTGCAAGTATGTTAGCACAGCTGAAAACAGTTTTGCTGATGAGATAAGCTATAAAACTGACATTCCTTTGAGCTAGTTGAGGATCTGGAGCATTACATTTGTTGGTGCGATTAAACTTGCAAAATGGCCAGAAAAAGAGAACTTTCATGTGCAACTCGACAGTGCATTCTTGTGCTGAGAGATGAAGGCGAGTTCATATCATGATGGTAACAGTTTACCAGCAGCAGTTAGTCTGTCACGTTTCGGGGTCCATCACCTTTGTCAAGCATGCTGCAAATGAATCTAATCAATTTGATATAGAGAGGCCACGTAACTCGCTGATGCTGGTAAACTGTTAGGCTATGTTCACACGGTGTAATTGCTGGGACGTATTTCGCCCGCAATTACGCCGTGTTCGGGGGCAGGGTAGCCAGCCGGCCCCATAGACATTCATTATTCACAGCATGTATACGCCGTGAATATTTGACATGTCACTTCTCTCCCCGCTCCGTGTATTCGCTGAGCGGGGAGGGGAGACATAATCCATAGTTCTCTATGAGAAATGTGGATTACCGTAATTATTGGGACGTATCTTGCCCCGTATTTAGCGCAGTACGGTGCGAATTACGGGCCGAGATACATCCCAATAATTGCCGTGTGAACATAGCCTTACCATCACGATATGCACTCGCGCTTCTTACCAGACGAACATGAACTATGCGTACAAAGTAAGATTGTTACTATTCTGATATTATGGAAGCCTAACTAGGCGATTTGCTAAAGCAAATTGAAAGACTTTGTGTCATGTTCTAGTTGTTTGTGGAAAAATAAAGAAAAGTATTTTTTACACGAAAAGTGAATATATGGATCCTATGTTAAGAATGATGTACTGAGACTTGGTCAATACTTGTGAAGTAGTGCAACCTATATACAAGTTTTATATGGAGTGGGGAACTCCATTCCACTGCTAATAATGTGCTTTAAGAAATAGTGTGTGCTTGATTGTATTTGTTGGAATATACATATGTCCCCTCAGTTAAGCAGTTATATATATTTCCCCTCAGATAGGCAAGTATATAAAACGGCAATAAAAATAATAACGATAATACTTACCTTACCTCCTTCCCCAGCCGACCGCCATCCTCTACTGCCCGACACTGGCGGCGTGACTTCATCGTCACGCCAGTGCCAGGATGCTCCTCTGGCAGTTCTTCGCACAGAGTATTAAGGCTGTACAGCCAAGGAGAGGTAGTGGCGCCATGAGGTAACTTCATGGCGCCGCTGCCTAATCTAATACCGTGCATATTAAACCCCCACCCCGAGCCAGGCCTCCCGGGGTTTTTA
>JAODAL010067326.1:0-17346 GCA_025379985.1 Phyllomedusa bahiana | reverse complement strand
CTCCCTTACCTCTTCACAGGGGCTTATTTCAGAACGTATTTACAAGGGGAAATTTCCGATGTAAATTTTTTTAAAATCATTGAAAATCTTTTTGCAAATACTGCCACTAAGTGTGGCACGTATTGTAAAAATGATTTCCCGACGGATTACCACCCAATCTTTTGTAGTGGTGGAATCCGTCCGAAATAAGGGACATGTAAATTTTTTTTTTTTTTTTTTCCGTCCGGAATGCCGCGTCAATCCGCGGGGGCAATCCGGAAGGGAACTAGGGGTTTCGTAAACACGGCCATATTTTTATTGAAATCAATAAAAAAAAGGGCTGTGACTTATTTCGGCACGGATTTGCCGACGGATTGACATCTCAATCCTCGGCAAAATCGCGGCGCTAAGGCCGGTGAATCAGTGCCCTTACCCTTCTCACTACTCGCTCTCTAGACTGAGCACAACTGCCCTTCTTGCCTTCAACTGCCACTTCTGGCATGAGACCTCTCCACCCCCTTGTCCAATCAGGAGCTAGGTGTTGACAACATGTTTTGTGGGGTGCATTATGGGGCAAGAAGCTTAACCTTTGCTGACACAGGGGCTGAAACAACACCTCCCAAAGATACACAACACATTAAATATGTTACACATAATTGACACATAATATACACTGTGACAAGTAAACATTCCCAATCCAACCGGTTGACAAGGATGGCTTATTTTAAGTAGGGGATTTGTAATATACCATTACAGGATATTGTAACCTTTAAGCTTGAGTCAGATGCATTCTTGTCACAGTGTATATGTGTCAATTATGTGTTTCTGGACCTGAAACCAGAAGCTGTTGCTGCCTGAGCTGTGAGGCTGTGTTGGCCTGGGGACCCGCTACACCAGTCGTGATATATATGACCGAAACGTCAATGATTAATATGTAATTTTAAATGTCAATTCTGACTGGAACATGGAATGAATAAATAAATATATTTGTATTAACCTTTTGGAGTGCTGTTGAGATCTACTATATTACACGTTATTGGGTGATGACTCGTAAGACAAGCAGTTGTTTTGGAATCAATAACGCCCAACTGTAAAAATCTTTGAATAGTGCCTTGGATATGAGCATGAAAGGAGCTTGTTGGGTCGGTATCAAGTTTCAAATAGGTTTTGCATTTAGATAATTGTGAGTGGATTTTAGAAATGTTTATCCATTACTACCATGGCACCCCCTCCCCCTTCCCCCGTCTGCCTGCTTAATGATCATAACCTTGTTCTCTCTGAGTGAGATGATTACTTTGCATTCCTTGGGTGTAACATTAGGTTTAATTCTGATTTCTCCTTATCTACCGACCTCAGAGGTTATGGATATTGCGATTGACAAGTGAGATATAGGTCTCAACCAGGGGAGATATCCTTGGTGGATTGTAATTACTTTTATTGTGTAATTGTAACGTCACATAACAAAGTGTGATATCGGTGACTACAACAACAATAACATCTACTGGTGGGAAGAACAGAAATCTACATGACCCCAGCACACCTACTGCTATTATACCTCCAGTTCTAATAGTGAGAGGTCACACGGATCCATTGGAAGTTCAGAAGTAGCAGAACTAAAAAGAACAGATAATTCACCGTGATATCATGGCACAGAATGTTATTTCTACTCTCTCAATGCTTTTCAATGACCATTGTTTACAAATGAGAACAGATAACACAAAAAGCTGTGATATCACGGTCAAGCTAGACTCTGCTACATCTGTAATAGGGAGCATTTTTTAGACAACACAAGTCCATTCCAAGGAACGCTCCATGCCCAGGTGCACCAGAAGGAGCAGGGACAGATCAAGGGACTGAGAGAATCCAGACCCACTCACAGACTAGTCACTCCTTGTTATAAATATTTCCTCCCCGTCCCTTGATCCCCTCCAGATAGTGGTACTGAGTGAAGGCCTTTCTTTCGGCCTCGAGGGTGATATACAGCAGTTGTATCGCAACCTAAGTCTAAAGACTCATTTTTCCAGGGTTGTCCACTATACCAATTTTTGAGTTACCTAATTTGCAATTACATAATAACCTTGGTGGATTGTAGCTATTTTTATCTCCCTTGGTCAAGACCTATATCTTCATTTTTAATTGCGATATCTATAAACTTTTAGGTCTGGTAGATAAGCGGAAATTCAGCCTAACATTACAACTGAGAAATGCAAAGCAATCAATCAGCTCACTCAGAGAACAAGGATATAATCATAAGCCAGCAGACAAGGGGGTGGTACATGGTAGTAATGGATAAACACTAATTACAAGTCTGAAATCCACTCACAATTGGCTAAATGCCACACCCATATGAAACTTGATAGCGACCCAACAAGCTCCATTCATGCTCAGATCCAAGACACTATTAAAAAATATTTACAGTTGGGCGTTAATGATTCCAAAACAGCCACTTTTCTGACAAATCATCATCCCATAACACAAGTTTTCTATACATTACCAAAAGTCCACGGGAACATTACAGAACCACCAGGTAGACCCATCGTCGCCTCCACCAATTCTTTACTCTCCCCACACTCGATAGTTTTGGAAAAAATCCTGACCTCACCAGGTCAAGAACATGACTTCCTTTCTACTTGATTGTTCTGACTTCCTCCATAAAATTAAATCCATATCACCATAGAGCCTTCTGGTTATTTTTGATGTTTGTAGCTTATACATAGCAATTACACATGACACGTTTAAAAGCCATCAATTTGTTTCTTGAATTCTGACACCACCGCTAGGTCTTTCTGTATGGTCCTCTTGACCCTTGTCTTACACAATACTGTTTTTCTTCTTGAGGATCAATATTACCTTCAAATATGTTGGGTCAAATGTTGCACCCCCATATGAAAACATTTACATGTCCATATTCGAACAATTACATGTTTACTTCCATCCACTGCTCATTACACATGCTACGTTCTGGTTAAGATACATAGACAATATCTTTTGTCTATGGAGAGGTGCATCCAACGACCTTACCACCTTCCATAACCATCTCAAAAATGTTTACCCAAACTTCAATTCACCCTCCATCAACATCCCACAGAGATACAATTTTTGGACACTCTGGTATTTAAGAATCACGAAGGCCATATACAATTTGATCTCTTCAGAAAACCGACTGACAGAAACAACTTATTACACTATGCCAGTAACTACCCGCCAGCTGCAACAAAATCTCTACTTATTTCACAATTTAGCAGGGTACATTACTAAATGACAACTAGGTTCATTGAAATAATAATCTTTATTTATAATAATAATCTTTATTTATATAGCGCCAACATATTCTGCAGCACTTTACAATGCAGAGTGTCTAATTACAGACAAAAGGCAGACATTACACAGTGAGAGCTACTTACAGATGAGACACAAGGTGTGAGGGCCCTGCTCGCAAGAGCTTACAATCTATGTGGGTGCCTGGGGGAAACAAAGTGGGAGAAGTGCTAATTTTAAAAAAAGGGTCCAGCCTTGTTTCAAAAAATTTGGGGGTGGTTTACAAAAAAAATTTGGGTGAACCTGCCCCAGACGTACACTAATACAATAATGCCTGTGATTGCCCAGTGTATGGAGTGACAGAAATGGGTGTAGAAGGGGGGGTTTAGAAAAATTGGGGTTTTTGATGTCCGTAGTTTGATATCTACTGAGCGGGAGAGGGGGGTAGGGTGGTAGACAGAGAGGGGGAGGGGGAGATGTAGGGGGGTGCAGCGCTGGGAAGCTTTAGGAGAGAGTGATTTTTATCTGATCATGAATAATGGCACCCATGCAGTGACGACACGGGGAAAGGGGCATCCTATAGGGGCTGGGGGAGAAAGACAAGCTGGCTGCTGCTTCAGGACGATTGGAGGGAGAGTTGCAGAGAGGAAAACCAAAAGCAGGGAGTTACGTAGTCAAGACGAGAAAGAATAAGACGACAAGGTGTTTGGTTGTTTCGTAGTGGAAAAGGCGGATTCTGGGTATGTTCTTGAGGTGAGGTGACAGGAGCGGGCAAGGGATTGGTATTGGGGTGAAGGAAGATCAGAGTCTAGTATAAACCCCAAGACAGCGGGGGCCCGCTGCCTAGGTGGGAAGGTTGTGCCCTACATGCGAGAGAGAAATAGCGATGGGGGTTGGGGGAGTAAAAATGGGGGGAAAAACAAGAAGTTCAGTTTTAGTGAGGTTTTTTTGGAGTAGAGAGGGTGTCATGATGTCAAAGGGCAGCGGACAGACAGTCACGGTGTTTTTAAACGGGGGGAGTGAGGTCTCGGGAAGAGGTGTAAATTTGGTGTCATCCAAGAGATGGTATTGGAAACCAAAACTATGATGGTTTGGCCAAAGGGGGCTTTATAGATTTAGAAGGGAGTGGACCCAAAAACTGACCCTTTAGGGACCCCAACAGCAAGGGGAGGGAAAAAAAATAAAACCCGAAAGAGAACTGAGAAAAGGTCAGAGAGGTAGGAAGAGAACCAAAGGGGAGGGTGTCCTGGATGCCCAAAAGCAAAGGAACAGCTGGGAGAAAAGGGGACAACAGTGTCAAAGCTGCAGAGATCCACAAACCAACAACGAGTATTTACCCCGAATTTATATTTTGGGGGATCGTTAGGACTTTAACTAGAGCAGTTTCTGTGGAGTGTAAGGTGCGGAAAACCTGATTGCAAAGGATCGAGAAGAGACTTATCAGAGAGATAGCAGATTAAACGGGAGTAGACCAAGCGTTCCAGGAGTTTAGAGATGAAGGGCAGGTTAGAGACTGGTCGGTAGGATGGGCAGGACGTGTCCAGAGTGGGCTTTTTTAGTAAAGGGGTGATAGTAGCCTGTTTAAAGTAGGATGGGAAGATCCCAGTGGAGAGAGAGGTTGAAGATTGCAGTAAGGTGAGAGAGGACAGCTGGAGAAATAGACTGGACAAGGTGGGAGGGAATGGGGTCACTAGAGCAGGTGGTGGGGCGAGCAGACAAGAGAAGCCTGGATACTTCTTCTTCTGTCGTCGGGTCAAGAGCTGAGAGTAGGCTGGGCGATGTGCGGGGAGGGACAGGATGGTTTCTGCTTGGGTTTTGAGATGAGATGTTATGCCGCATACTGTCAATTTTGTCTTTGAAGTGAGTGGCCAGGTCTTCAGCATGGAGGTCAGTGACCGGGGCGTGACCTTTGGGCCTGAGGAGGGAGTAGAAGGTGTCGAACAGGCGTTTTGGGTTGTTGTGTAAGGTTGAGATGAGGGAGGTGAAATATTTTTGTTTGGCGCAGTGAAGGGCAGTGTGGTAAGTCCTGAGCATGAATTTGTAGTGGAGAAAGTCTGCAGGTAGCTTTGACTTTCTCCACAGACGCTCTGCGCACCTGGAACAGCGCTGCAGATGGCGAGTCTGAGGCGTGTGCCATGGCTGCCGGCGTTGACTCTGGTGGTGCGGTGTGTGAGTGGTGCCAATATGTCCAGGGTGGTTGTGAGAGTTTTGTTGTAATGTTTGACAGCCAGGTCAGGACAGGAGAGGGAGGAGATTGGGGGTAGTGAGGACTGTATGGTGTCTGTGAGTTCCGGGGTGTTAATGGAGCGGAGGTTTCTGAATGAATGGTGGGCAGGTGTGTCTAGAGAGGGCTGCGAAATATTGATAGTAAAAGAGATGAGGTTATGATCAGAGAGAGCATAAGAAGACTTAGTGAGGTTAGCAACTGATGAGAGACGAGAGAGGACAAGATCAAGTGATTCCCCACCCTGTGGGAGTCTGTAAACTGGGGAGGCCAAGAGAAGGGTTAGTGAAAGAAACTGAGGGCGAAGGGACTGGGGTCATCAATGGGGATGTTGAAAGGGCTATCTCCCCCATCCCATCTGATTTGCAACAGAACAACCAAATTTCAACAGGAACAATCACAATATGCCCCGAAATCCCCACCTCATTATTTTTGTACAAAAATTCCACTCTCTCAGCCACAGAGTCATAGGTAATAGCAAGAAACATTGGCCACTGTTACAATGCTCCTACCCTGATATTCCATCAACCCCCTTTATAATGCTTAAAATGTGAATGCAATCTATGCGACACTCAAATCAGGGCCAACATAAGCCTTGCTACCAAACCTTTCATACAGAGAACTCTTGCTACGCCTAAGCAAGTTAAGTATCCTTTCCTACATTGTGTGCACTAAAGGGGAATTTTTCACACACCTATGCACAGGCCGCCAATTTAGAATTCCTAGATTCTTCACATGTGATTCCAATTGTGGTATATCTACTTAAATGTCCTTGTGGTTTAGCATATGTGGGAGAAACCTTGCAATGCATGAAGGATCGGTTAACAAATCACAAATCTACTATAATGTTAGAATAGTCTTCCCCCGATTCCAGCTCACTTCAGCCACTACCAGCATCAGATGTCATAGCAATATTTCTAGGTCATAGATCATGTAGCCCCTCCAAGAAGATGGGGAAATCATATTGCGCTCCTTAAAAAGAGAAACGTACTGGATCCATATGCTACAGACCTTGGAACCTCTCTAAGTCTTAACTACAAATTTGACTGTAAATGGCTGTGACATAGGGTCGGGTTCTGTGTTCCCCCTATCCTACCATGACCATTGGTTAATTTATATTTTTAATTTGTTTCCTTATTATTATTCTTGCTATTCTAATTATTAAATTATTATTCTTCCCACACATTTTGTGGATTACTCATTTTTTACAGTCTTGGAAATTCTTCTGGGGGCCTTTGTTTTTTTACCATGTATAAGGGACTTATCTATGCAAATCTACTTCTTGGAATTTTATGCTTAAGAAAATTTGGCTCAAAAATACTCAAGGACTGGCCTGATTTAAATAGGTGGTCATTTAAAAAATCATTTCAGAGTGGCACTGTGCATTACCAAGTCTGTGATGTGAGAATGCAGTAGATTGGTTGCAAAACAAATGTTGGTGCTCTACTTGTGCCTAATCATGGCTTCTTCACTGCCCTCATATGCAGTACAAAACCCCAAAACGTCATGATCTTCGCTGCATCAATCAAGGTTCACCTGTGGGTTCTAGCAAGTAATAATGTTTTGGGCAGAAAGTGCTGAATTAGTCTGGGCCATCAATTTGAATCATTGTGCTCTGAGAGTCATAACATTAAAATTTTTCTGCTGATGTAGCAATAGTGACAGCTTTTTTTTTTTGTAGGAGAAGTTTTAATTTTGTGAGGCCACCAGTTTGGGGTAAATGTAATGTGCTTACAAAACTGAAACTTAGCAATTCAGCAATAGTGTTTTGAGTTTCATGTTTCACTGTGTCGTATAAATTACATTTTACCCCTCGAAGAACAGGCCTACTTTGATCTTATGGCCACCTCTCAAAAATAATGACTTTTATTTTTCTGTCGATGTAGGAATATAAGGGCTTGATTTTTATGGCATATTAATATAATATGCCATCAGAGTCTTATAGGTGCCTCTGTCTAACCACTTACAAATCCACAGTCACTTATGACCGTCGGATCTAAGGCCTCGTTCACACGGCTTATTTTGGTGCGGATTGGAGCCGTATTGCGCGCCGTATTTGCGCTGCAGTACGGCTCCAATCTGTCCCAGTAACTACGGTAATCCACAGTTCTCATAGAGAACTGTGGATTCCGTCTCTTCTCCCCGCTCGGCGAGTCCGCCGCGGGTGGAGAAAGGGACATGTGAATTATTTACGGCGTGTACGCGCCGTAGATAATGACAGTCTATGGGGCTGGCGAGCTGCCGGCCCCCCGCCCCGCCGCCAGTGTAATTGCGGTGCGAAATCCGTCCCCACAATTACGCCGGCAACAAGCCGTGTGAACGAGGCCTAAGGGTTAAATGGCTGGGATTAAAGGTATCTTTAATCCCAGAGACTCCAGCTCCTGTCCACACTGTAACGATCTGGCGATGACAGTAGGCACTGTCATGTCGATCATTGGTAAACGGGTGTGGATCATCACCATGGGTGAAGATGGTAGAGATGTAGTCTAAGGGGTCCCTGGTCATCACCGAAGCCCACTGCAAGGCCGGATGGAGCTTGCTGTGGGGAACCTTCAGGTCGCTACCCCTGACGTGGCTACCCTTGGTGACAGCCGAGGTGCACGACAGAGACATTGCACACTGGAAGAGATAACATAACAGGTAAATTGCTGTAGGAGGACTACAGGTTCCAGATGAGTAGCAGACAGATACAGCGACAGGAACAGCAGGAATAAATGGATGCATTGGCAGGAATACAGCAGGTAACTGGACAGGTGCAACAACAAGAGTAAACAGGTGCTAGGACAGCAGATAACGACAGCCAGATGGTCAGGAGCTCTGATGGACAGCAGTAATTGAACCAGGCATCACAGGGGTTAAGTCCTTAATAGCAGAACTCAGGAGTTCAGATGGACAAACAATCAACAATTAACTAACACTGGGGCAAGTGCAGGAAGTTCCTCTTATAGCCAGGGGTCACAGGTGAAGAGGCAGGGAATTGGGAGACTGTCCCTTTAAATAGCAGAAAGCTGCCGCGTGCTTGCCCTAGGAGGCACAGTGCATGCACAGGACCCCGGGAAGTAGGAGCGAAACAGGAACAATACAGGAGTAGGACGACACAGACCGCCGTGACTCCCACACAGGGAGCTGCAGCGGAGACAAGGCAGGCACGGACACGCCGACAGTCCATGGCAGTGACCGAGGCTTGAAACGTGACACACACCTAATCATGTTGAGGTGCAGTATATGTAAGACAATTTGTGTGGTAACTACATCTTGCTTATGGTGTACATGTGCATCAAGTGTCAGGTCGGTTGAAAAAACTTAATTTCATAGTTGGGAGATGTATGCGCAATGTGTGCCTGTGTGTTGCCACCTAGTGGTTGGTATGTAAAGCACAGCTTTAGTCGAATTTCACATATTGGATTATAGATTAAATTTGTATTGTGATAAATTGGAGTCCTAAATAAATATGTGGAAATGCAAAGGTGGACACCTAAATGAAATTTCAAGGGGATTAATATAACAGTGTGTCTGAGACTCCATTTCATGCACAGAATCTTGGTCTGGTCTTGGTCTGTGGTGTAGGCTTTATGATCAGTGACAGAGTTTATTACTGTGAAAAAAGTTTGTACACAGTAGAGACAGATGGTTAGATTAAAGGTTTTTTTCTGTCTATCCTATTTTAATAACTGGTTTAAGCAAAAGCACATCCCTAAAGTCCCAATGTGTGCAGCTTTGCTGAACTGACAGTCTCCTCACATAGCTGAACTCACCAGGATGTCACAGACCTATAATCTGGCCTTAAAGGGGTTGTCTCACTACATCGATTCATAGTAGAATAGTGAAGAAATCAGGCGATACCTTTTAGAGGCTAACTGAGTATATTTGATAGTGAGCTTTCGAGAGGACCTCTCCTCTCGAAAGCTCACTATCAAATATACTCAGTTAGCCTCTAAAAGGTATCGCCTGATTTCTTCACTATTCTACTACTTTCTATGGCTAACACGGTACAACATTATACTACTACATCGATTGATATTAACTCAGTCCTATTTTGTTGGTTTCATTTTTGAATTCAGGGGTGTGTTTACTGGCTTTACTAGATACTACTGGCTTGCAGTGATGAGCAACTGAGGACACCAGGTCTGTTGCTATAGCAACCAACGCTGGCAGCCTATTAGGAGCGATCAAACAGGTCTGTAGCTATAGCAACCTGAGGAGCTGATGCAGCCCCTACAAACGGGGATATCTAGGAATAGGTAGGACACTGTTAATGGATATATATTGTAAACTGACTTGTTTTTGCAAGATCTTTAACATAAAAAGTAATCATTGTAGTGAGATAATCCCTTTAAGCTATATAGTGCCTGGGCAAAATTTTCCTCTTGTATCTCCACCCACTTTTCCAGCATAGTAGTAGCATTCGGTGTTTTCATTTATATGCTTTATTTACCACAAGACACATGCATAGGCGGGAGGTATTCCATATCTTAATAAAATAAAATTGCTGTTCATATGGACAGTGTTGCTAGTTCTTTATCACTTTCGGAAAGACCTGTCCATCAGCAAGCACCTAGCAAAACAAACTATGACATTACGTGAGACAATTGCATATATAACAATAATGTAATATAAATGAGGCCTGCAAAAGGTGATAAATGACAAATGTGCACTAAAGAGGAACTAGAACCCATGCCGAATAGTCATTTATTGCCCTTCTAGTGCTCTTTTGTTCATTGCCCCACTATTGCCTCTTGTTGCTCCTTTAGTACCCTTCTGTCCCACAAGGGAACTAAAGAGGAAATGAATGGTGAATGGTCATTCTGTTTAGTCGCCCTTCTCTGCCCAACCACAACTCACAAACTCTTTAGTATCATCTTGCTCAATGCCCTATCAGTGTCATTTATTGTACCTTTAGCACTCTTCTTTGACAGAAGGGCACTAATGAAGCAAAAAAATGACAGTTGTGTCGTACATGAGCCTGAGGTTGGAGCAGAATCAATCTGAATTCTCACATGTGTCTAATTAATGGGGTGGGGTATTAAACCCAGTCTCCTGTGCATTCCTTGCCGGTGATACTTCTTCTTTGTGTCCTGGTTCCATTCTCTCATCCTGTTTGCAGTTTTGAAGTTTTTTTCTGGTTTGACTACAGACTTGTGTTCTCGACTATTGCTTGACTTTTTGGGAACTGAACAGTAGGACACTGAAGAGTCAACAAACGTAATACGGCTAGTAAGGATATGTTCATCAGAATGGATGTTTCCATCAGAAAAAAAACTATTGTGTAATTTACAGTAGAAATACGAGCCAATGCCTGAATTGTTATCAGAGATTGTCTATTTGTTGCAGTGAATTTTACTGCAGTTTTGGACATGACATTTTTTCAATGCTAATCTGCATCTGGCCTACAAAAGTAATTGGCAGGGCAGGAAGTTAATGGCTCTCAGTACTATCATAGTTTGAAGACATACATATTTGAAAAGGAGTGCTTTTTTGTTTTAAATTTGTGTCTCAATTCTGAGACCATATCTTTTTTTTTCTATTTACAGACCTTTATGAAGGCTATTATTTGTGGGCTAAAATGCAGTTTTTATTGGTACTTTTTAAGGAAACCTGCAGATTTTTGATATCTTTTCATTCTGATTTTTTGAGGAGGCATGGGTTGCTTTTTAATTTTTTTTACAACATTTATCATGAGGGGTAGATATCTTGGAAAGCAGGGCAGGGTTCTGCGTCAAAATTGTGCATATGTGAAAAATATGAGGGCCTTCTGCTAGAAGGGTATGCTCACATGGCATATGGTGGCACATAAAGGTACACCCCACAATATGCCTTCATTAGCGCTGTTGAAAGTACATGCTGGCCAGCCCTTACTTTCAACGCGATGCAGCTCTCTGGCTCTCATAGCTTTCTTGGCACATAATTATACTATAATTTTAAGGGTACTTTCATTTTAACATTGAGAGATAGAATATCAAAAATAAAATCCAGAAAATCCTATTGTATAAATCATATAAATTTATTTGTATTTTTCAGTGAGAAATACATATTTGATCCTTTGGCAAACAAGACTTAATAATTGGTGGCAAAACCTTTGTTGGCAAGCACAGCAGTCAGACTTTTTTGTAGTTGATGATGAGGTTTGCGCACATGTCAGGAGGAATTTTGGTCCACTCTTCTTTGTAGATCTTCTCTAAGTCATTAATATTTTGAGGCTGTCACCTGGAAACTCAGAGCTTCAACTCGCTCCATAAGTTTTCTATGGAATTAAGGTCTGGAGACTGGCTAGGCCACTCCATGACTTTTTTGAGTGCTTCTTTTTGAGCCACTCCTTTTTTGTCTTGGTTGTATGTTTTGGGTCATTGTCTTGCTGGAAGACCCATTCATGAACAAATTTTAATGTCCTGGTGGAGAGAAGGAGGTTGTCACTCAGGATTATTCGGTTTAAGGCTCCATCCATTCTCCCATTAATGCGGTGAAGTAGTCCTGTGCTCTTAGCAGAGAAACACCCCCAAAACATAATGTTTCCACCTCCATGCTTGACAGTGGGGATGGTGTTCTTTGGGTCATATGCAGCATTTCTCTTCCTCCAAACACGGCGAGTTGAGTTGATGCCAAACAGCTCAATTTTTGTCTCATCTGATCACAGCACCTTCTCCCAATCACTCTCAGAATCATCCAGGTGTTCACTGGCAAACTTCAGACGGGCCTGCACATGTGCAGACCTTGCAGACACTGCAGGATTTTAAACCATTATGGTTTTTTATCAATGGTTTTCTTAGTGACTGCGGTCCAGCTGCCTTGAGATCATTAACAAGTCCCTCCTGTGTGGTTTTAGACTGATCTCTCACCTTTTCATGATCAAGGATACCCCACGAGGTGAGATTTTGCATAGTGCCATAGATCGAAGTCAATTGACAGTCATTTTGTATTTCTTCCATTTTCTTACTGCACCAACAGTTGTCTCCTTCTCACCCAGCATCTTACTTATGGTTTTATAACCCATTCCAGCTTTTTGCAGGTCTATGATCTTGTCCCTGACATCCTTAGAAAGCTCTTTGGTGTTGCCCATGTTGTAGAGGTTAGAGTCTGACTAATTAATTGAGTCTGTGGACAGGAGGTGACTATTTAAGATAGCTGTCTTTAAAGCATATAATTAGTTGATTCGGAGCATCTAACTGGTCTGTAGTAGCCAGAACTCTTAATGGTTGATAGGGGATCAAATACTTCTCTCAGCAAAATGCCAATAAACTTATATAATTTATACAATGTGATTTTCTGGATTTTATTATGGATATTCTGTCTCTCAATGTTAAAATGAACCTACCCTTAAAATTATAGACTGTTTGGACGACAAGTATGAACAGGACTGCACCAGATATCTGGCATTTTTTCAGACGGATTTCAGGCGCAGCCCCGTTCATACTAGAACCGTAGCAAAGGTACATTTTTATATCTTCACTATGGTATTTCTAGGCGCATTACAGTTGGAACAGGTATATCACTTTCAAAATGGTATACCTGAGCCAGAACTGTCGTGCAAACACTAGAATGCGCATGATTTATGTCCTGCTGTAGAGTGGGTTCATAAATCAGGTGCATTCTGTGCCATTATTATGCGCATTCAATTTGGCGTTCACATGCTAAATTTTATGCATGTCACTCTTCATGTCTTTGTCTTTATATTTTGTTATAATAAATTTATTTTCTAGCTGTTAAAATATGTCTATTTTCATTTTTAATTTATTAAACCTATAAATAGAAGGGCCAATCCAAACGAATGGATACCATAAATACAAAGAATACCAAAAGAAATTGTATCCAATACAGTAATATAGAAATGCAAAAACAATGCTTTATTAAATCTTATTATAAACACTAACAAATATATTAGTAACAGACAAAATCACACCCAAATAAAAAATACCCAACTAATCCTACTGAAACAAAATTCTATACATAATATAGGCGATAATAGTATCAGAACATTACATAAATAAGTACAAAAACATCAGTTCTATACATCACCAACCAAACACCCCGGCACACGTTTCGCCTGTGCTTTCTCAAGGGGAATGATGATTAAAGCATTGTTTTTACATTTCTATATTACTGCATTGGATACAATTTCTTTTGTTATTTATTTTTAATTTATGTAAATACCAGTGCAAATTTTGCTGGTATCTTAAATTTGCAACCATTATACACATTATTAGACAAAATTTCATAACTTCCTCAAAAGCTCTTATTGAAGTATGTGTAACTTTATTAAAAAAAAAAACTTAAAAGAAG
The DNA here is from genome assembly GCA_025379985.1 of Phyllomedusa bahiana. Classification (NCBI taxonomy): domain Eukaryota; kingdom Metazoa; phylum Chordata; class Amphibia; order Anura; family Hylidae; genus Phyllomedusa; species Phyllomedusa bahiana. The sequence continues at coordinate 3,611 of JAODAL010067326.1, read as the reverse complement.
ATTTTTATGTGTCAAGATGTTACTTTCGTAAAACAATCTTTCGCACATGCAGCCTGTTTTCACAGTTGCGTGTACATTTGTTTGTGACAGGAAGCTTTTAATAATTGATTGCAGAAGTTGAACAACAAGTCTGAATTATCACCTATCCACAGTGAGTACATCTTGAAATAATAAATTATTCATCATTTCTGTGGATGAGAATAAGTTGTGATTGTTTGAAAAGTCATTTATGTGTAAAATTTTAAATAAAAATAAAAGTATTTTATGCATCTCAAAAGGGGTGATGTTCCTTATTAGGGAGAAGAACTATAAAAGTGTTTGAAGACTTACAAGCCATGAATGTTTTACGTAAACTTAGATATCTTCAAATAAGCTTAAGGTAAGAGAATTAAAACTCAATTGCCAGCTGTTGGAAGCAGTATTCCTGAAAATCTCACCTGACCAACCAGACAGCCTTGAAACATGAATAGGAGTTCAAAGTCAAGCCAGTTACCCATCTGCATACGGCTATTTCAGGGTGTTTTCCCCCATTCATTGCAGAGCAGGGTTCTAGTTAGTGAGAGGCTTTATATGTAGTGCATAAAGGGTAGGGAGTCACAAAACTCTTCATAGTGCTGCACCACCCTACATCTCCTACCTCATCTCTGTCTATCATCCTACCTGGTCTCTCTGCTCTGCTGATGATTTTAGATTACACACCTCTGTCATCCAAACTTCCCATGCCCTTCTCCAAGATTTTGCACATGCTGTACCAGTTCTCTGGAGATAAGAAGAATGAGTGATGTCCAGCATTCTTCAGATAGCACTCAATTGTTTATTTACATAGGAGATAAAACATCAGAGACCCACAGCAAAAAGACTAACGTGTTTCAGGTCACATGGACCCTTAATCATGATTGATTGCATCTTCAATTGCTTGCCTCAACAATTCTGGGCGTCTTCTGGTCTGGTAAGCTGGTGTATACATTGAACTAAACAAGTTCTCTGGAACATGCTACCACATATGATCAGGCACACTCACAACCCTCATAGTTTTAAGTGTGCCCTCAAAACTCATTTTCTTTGGCAGCCACAAGCACTTACCTGTACATAGATGTATGGTCTGGGTGGCAGATTCATCCACTTTTTATGTAAACCACCTCATATTTATGCAACATGTCTGGACCATTGTAAACCAAGCACTTCTTACCCTTCATCTTATCCATACACCCTAATAGATTGTAAGCTCTTGGGAACAGAACGCTCACAACTTGTTTCTGATTTGTAAGTAGCTTTTCACTATGAAATGTTTTGTTTTGTCTGTACTTATACCCTCTAAATTGGAAAGTGTTGCAAAATATGTTGGCGCTATATAAATAAAGATTATTATTATCATTGTTATTATTATTATTAATTAGCTTTAAATATGTTGTGTGGGGGTTAAGCTATGTTCACACGGCCTAAACTATGGCGCATTTTGCTTTTTTTTTCTTGCGTACTGTCTCTAAAGTTGAAATGCCCCCCAGTCTTTTGGGGTTAATCAAAAGTTCTCATGAGAACAAGGGAAATTACGGCTCCTCTCCCCGGGCGAAACAATACGATGCGCGGGGAAAAAAGTGACCGTCTTTTATTCCCCAAACTTACGAGCCGGGGTTAATTTGACAGTTTTAATTGGGACCGGGGGGTGACGGCCCTCCGCATCAAAGGGGAGTACGCGCCAACCCGACACGAGCTCCGTCACCCAGCAAATTTGGGGGGTTGTACTTTACGCCCTGCAAAAAAGCCGTGTGCTTTTTCCCCTTTAGCATCCAAACAGGTGGGGCAGCATGGGTTTCAACAAAAAAGGGGACAGGAAACGGGATGAAAAAAGCCCAAATTTCCGGGCGCTCCTGGGTTTTTAAATTTTTGGAAAATTCATAAACAAAGAAAAAGGTCTTAGGCTATGTTAAACCTGAAATTGGGCGGGCATTTCGGGGTCATATTTGTGCCCCAATACGGTAAGATGTGCGTTAAATTTTTGGGAAAAACCCACAGTTCCTCATACGATTTTTGTAACCCTGGGGGAGATAAAGGGAAAGTTGGTAAGCACCGTGGGGCAATGACGGGTCATGGGGCCAGGGGGGCTCCCGGGCCCCCCTGCCCGGGGAGTACATGTCAAACAGTGCGACTCCCAAATACTTGGGAAAATTTTGGGGGGAGTACTGAAAACCCCCGAAAATTACGCCTGTGAATTTTGCCTTAAAAAACGGGCCCCAAAACAAAAAAGAACTTTGCTCGGCGGACACTTACTAACAAGAAACCCCTTCCCTACTACACAGTCTGTAGACTCAGTGGTGGCTTCCCCTTGAGTATAACGTGAACTGTGAAAAAAAGGGAAGAACGCCACCTTTTCCCTCGTCAGTGTTTTCCCTAATCCCCATTGACCCGAAAGGGGCAAAAATGGGGGAAAATACCCCGACGGGAGTTGTAAAGCAGGAAAATAAATATAAAAGCGAAGAAGTTTCCTCTTGAGGGTGCTAGGGCTTTGGGTGGGGGTTTTTAAATGTTGGGGGTCTGCTTATGCTTAGTAGTTATGATTAAAAGCCCGAATTCAGGCTTGACATGCATAAAATTTGCATTTTTGGGTTTTTTTCCCCTATAAATTGGTTTTAAATTGACCAAAAAAAATTTACGTTTTAACAAATTTGGGGGGACTTTTAGAAAATGGGGTTTCTGGAGTCTCTGGGGGTTTCCCTTTTTATTTTTTTAATTTCCCCTCTTGAGCAAATTCCAAGAGAAAAACCACAGGCCTGCACGCCGCTAGGCTTTATAGGATGGCGTGACACCCCAGCCTCACCGGGTTTGGGCCACCCAAAACCTTTTCACTTTAAACCCATTTTAGTAAAAGTTTGACCTGGATTGGATGCTAAAATGCACTTTGGCGGGTAACAAAAATACTAATTCTTTTCACGGGGGTCGCGGGCTCCGCTGCCCCCCCCGACCCTCTCCCCGTTCGCACGGGGTCGGGCGCGGCGGCTGGGGCGGCCCGCGACCCCCCCTTTGCTGCCTTTCGTTTTCACAGCCCAAACAAGAATCTCCTATTTTCCCCAGTGGGAAAACTCAACGCCTGAACCCCCGGGAAAGCAAAGGGGGTCTTTTAAACCCCTTTCCCCTTTTGCCCTTCCCCCTACATTTTCGGGCCTCCCTGAAAAAAACCTCAGAGCAAAAATCTCTATCCTTCCCTGGGATACTTGGGGCCCTCGAGCCTCCCCCCCCAGCACATTGTCCCCCCGGAAGCGGACTCGTCAGGGGCTAAAAACCGGGGACCCCCAAAGCACCTACCCCCCGGGGGAAAAAACTTTATTTTGCGACCCTCCCTTTGCGCCTTAAAACCTGAAGGGGGGGACACCTTCTCATAAGGCGGGGGCACCCGGGAGTTCATAGGTCGCTTCCCAATTTGTATCCCGATATTACTGGGGGGGGGGCCTACCCCCTTGCTAAAGGACATGAAAAAACCTTTGTTCAAAGCCGTGCACCTCCGGGGGCCCGAAAAAAAGGGGTTCCGGGGCCCCCTCAACCCCCGGGGGGGGCCTTCTTCACCCACCCCTGTGCCAGAAAAACCCGGACCCATTTTACCCAGGACTTCATTCCCG
>JAODAL010067325.1:0-17346 GCA_025379985.1 Phyllomedusa bahiana | reverse complement strand
TGTTTGGTCGCTAGGGGTTTTGATTGGTGGCTATGGGTTTGTTTGGTTGCTTTTGGGTTTAAATTTGGGTTTTTGCTATGGGCTCTAAATTGGTGGCTGTGGGTTTGGGTTTGGGTTTTACTATGGGCTTGTTTGGGGTGCTAGGGGCTTGATTGGGGGGCTAGGGGCCTCTAAATTGGTGGGTTTGACCCCTGTTTGGGTTTTGGCTTGGACTTTGTTTGGTTGCTGTGTGCTTGTTTGGGTGGTTTGGGGGCTCTTTTTTGGTGGCTTTGGGATTGTTTTGGTTTGGGCTTTGGGCTCTGTTTGGGTTTTTAGGGGCCCTCTGTTTGGGTTGTTATGGGCTCGGGTTTGGGTTTGTTTGGGCTCGGTTTGGTTCCCTAGAGCAATAATGTAAGTTGGGGTCTCTATTGGGGCCTCTCAAATTTCCGGGGGATTAAAAACATGCCTGAAATGTCTTACTTGTTTTGTGAGGTTTTTTGCGTGATGGGGGTCTTTGGCGCCTCCAAATTTTCGTGGGGTTTATACATGTCCTGTATTCTTTTTACATTTTATTGGAGGTGCTTTGCAGGGGTTGGAAGTCTATAGCGCCTCTTACAGTTACATTCCCGGGGGTATCCCATGCCCTTTTACGCATTTTTTCCCAGGTTTTATTTGAGGTTGTTTGCATTTGATGGCGGTATATACACATCCCCAAAAATTACAGTGCGGTAAAGTCCTTTTAATGTTTTTAAATGTATTTGTGAGGTGCAGGGCAGTGTTGGGGGGGGTCTAAAAGCACCCCCTAAAATCGTGCGGGTACTCCCAGGTTTTTCTGCTCTTCCCTTGTATTGGGGGAGGTGCATGCATTTTTTTGGGTGGTCTTTTTACCCGCCTTTTCATTTCAGTGCGGTTTACTACATGTCCTTTTATGCTTTCTTGTTTTAGTGAGGTCTATGCGTAAATTGGTGGTCTATAGCTCCTCCCTACGAACAGTGCGGGTACAAATTTGCCCTTTTCTGCTTTTTTGAATGTATTAGTGAGGTGAAACCCAGGGGACGGGGGTCTTAGAAACCCCCAAAAATACAGTGGGGTTTACTACAGGGTCCTGTACTGCTCTTAAATGTATTAGTGGGGTGCATAAAGTGATTGGTGGTCTATAGCACCTCCCAAAAATACAGTGTGGTACTCCCATGCCCTTTCTGCTCTTGCATGTATTGGTGAGGTGAAATGCAGTGATTGGGTGGTCTTTAGGCCTCTACGTCCCAGTGCGGTGCTCCCATTTTCCTTACTGCTCCTTATTAATTTATTAGTGGGGTGCTGAAGTGTTTGGTTGGTTTTATAGACCCTTTACAGTTACAGTGCAGTACTAATGTCCTTTACTGCCCCTTACATGTATTAGTGGGGTGATGAAAGTGATTGGTGGTCTATAGCGCCTCTCTACAGTACAGTGCAGTACTCCCATGCCCTGTATGCTTTACATTGATTAGTGAGGTGAATGCAGTGTTTGGGAGGTTTTAGCCCCTTTAAGCAGGGGGGGGGTATTTAATGCCTTGAAATGCTCTTTACCATTTATTAGTGAGGTGCATTTGTGTTTGGGTGGTCAAATAGCCCTCTCTACTTTTCCCGTGCGGGGGAAAATACTTGTCCTTTATGCCTTTTTTGTATTTGTGGGTGAATGCAGTGATTGGGGGTATATAGAACCTCTTTTTCCCAGTCCCGTGAGGAAATACATGTTGTACTGTTTCTTACATTTTATTAGGAGGTGCATGAAAGTAAATTGGTGGTCTATTGCACCTCTTTCAGAAAGGGGTTTGGGGGGTATTTACATGTCCTGTACGGGCTCTTACATGTTTTTAAGTGAGGTGCATGAAAGGGGCTGGGGGGGTTTCTATGGGCCTCACTACGGGTACGTGCGGCTACATGCCCTGTATGCTTTTGCAGGGAATTGGTGAGGTGGATGCAGGGTTTGGGGTGGTCTTTTAGCCCTCTTACAGTTTTAGGCGGGTTACAAACATGGCCCTTTTACTGCTCTTACATGTATTAGTGAGGTGAAATGCAGTGATTGGGGGGTCTATGCGCCTCTCTACAATAATTTACGGTACTACATGTCCGGGTCCCTGCTCTTAAATGTTTTAGTGGGGGCAGGCAGGGGATTGGCGGGTTCTAAAACCCCGCCTCTTTTTAAATTTACGTTTTTGGAAACTTCATTGTCCTGTATTTGCTTTACATGTATTTGTGAGGTGCGGGGTAAAGGGTGTTTGGGTTTGGTCTATGAAACCCCCTTCTAAAAGTACGTGCGGGAAACTTCTTCCCGTAAGTGTCTTACATGTATTAGTGAGGTGCTTGCAGTGTTGGCTATAGCGCCTCCCCTACAAATTACAGTCGGGGTACAAACAGGTCCTGAAATGCTCTTACATGTATTAGTGAGGGCATGCAGGGGTTTTGTGGTTTTAAGCAACTCTTACAATACAGTGCGGTTTTATTTTCAGGGCCCTTGACTGCTTCTACAGGTATTTGTGGGGTGCATGCGGGTGATTGGGGTCAATAGCACCTCTCTTTTTACATGCGGGTTACTACTTGCCCTTGTACTGCTCTTACTGTTTTTAGTGGGGGTTGCATGAAAAGGTTTCGTGGTCTATAGCACCTTTTAAAATTTCAGTTTTGGTCCCTAAATGCCCTTTGTACTGTTTACATGTATTAGTGGGGGTGCTTAAATTTGGTTTTGGGGGGTCTTTTGCACCCTTACAGTACAGTCCCGGGTACTAATGCCTTTTTATTTGTTCTTAAAAGTATTAGTGAGGTGCATACAGTGTTTTTTTTTTTCTATAGCCCCTCCCCTACAGTACAGTGCGGGGGTATACATTTTCCTGTAGCCCCTTTACATGTATTAGTGGGTGCTTACATTTGGTTTGGGTTTTTATAGCGCCTTTCTACAGTACAGTCCCCGGGGGGGTTACTTTTTTGCCCCTTTTCGTCTTACATGTTTTTTGTGAGGGGGAATTGCAGTGATTGGAGGTCTTTTAGCCCCTCTCTACAGTAAGGGCAGTACTACTTTGCCTGTTACTGCTCTTACTGTTTTTTTGGGGGAGGTGCAGGCGTGATTGGGGGTCTTTTGGGCAGTCTACAGTACAGTGGGGCTTCTACTTGTCTGTACGTTTCTTTATTGTTTTTTTGAGGGCCCATGAAAGTTTTGGGGGGTCTATAGCGCCTTCTACAGTACATGCGTCTAAATGTCCCGGTACTGCTCTTAATGTATTAGTGAGGTGCATGCAGTGATTGGGGGGCCCTATGGGCGCCTCTTTACAGTACAGTGCGGGTTTCTACATGTCCTTTTGTATGCTCTTTCATGTATTAGTGGGGTACATGCATTTGATTGGCGGTCTTTTAGTGCCTCTCTACATTTAAAAGGGCGGGTACTACTTGTCCTGTACTCCCCTTACATGTTTTTGTGGGGTAAAGGGCTGTGATTGGCGGGTCTATAGGCCTCCTTACAGAACGTTGGTTTACTACAGGTTTTGTATGCTTTATTTATTTTTAGTGAGGTGAAGGCAGTGTTTCGGGGGGTCTTTTTGCGCTTTTTTTAAGTACAGTCCCATTTATCATGCCCTTTTACTGCTTTTTCTTGTATTAGGGGGGCATGCGGTTTGATGGTTTTTGCGCCTCTCTACAGTACATTTCCCCCGGGGTACTACAGTTTTTGTATGCTTTAATGTTTTTAGTGAGGTGCATGCAGGTTTGGTTTGGTCTATAGCCCCTTCTAAAGTAAAATTTCGGGGGGGTTTTAAAGTCCTGTACGGGCTCTTCATGAAATTAGTAAAGGTTTGCATGCAGTGTTTGGTCTATAGCGCCCCCTAAGAAAACAGTGCGGTACTCCCTTTGTCCTGTATGTTTTACATGATTATGAGGTGCATGAAAGTGATTGGGGTCTTTTAGCGTCTTCCCAGTACGTGGGGGTTCTACATGCCCTTTGTACTGCTCTTAAAATAAAAATTAGTGAGGTACGAAATGATTGGCCCTATGCGCCCTCTCTACAGAAACAGTCCCGGGGTTTACTACATGTCCTTTTTTCTGTTTTCATGTTTTTAGTGGGGTTTGCAGGGGCAGTGTTTGGTCTATAGCGCCCCCCCTTACAATAAAAGTGGGGGGGTTTTACAGTCCTGTCCCTGTCTTACATGTATTAGTGGGTTTGCATGAGTGATTGGTGGTCTTAGCACCTTTCTACAGTCCCAGTGCGGTATAAATGCCCTGTATGCCTTACATGTTTTAGTGAGGTGCTGCAGTGATTGGGGGGGTTATAGCCCCCTCATAGGGTCCCGTGCGGGTACTACAGGGTAAAGTATGCTCTTGCTTGTTTTGGTGAGGTCCCCAATGCATTTGATTGGGGGTCTATAGCGCTTCTCTACATTTCATTTGCGGGTTTAAAAAAATGTCCTGTACTGCTATTGCTGTATTAGTGGGGGTTTGATGCAGTGATTGGTCTTTAGCGCCCCCCCCCCCTCTACAGTACAGTGGGGGGTACAGGAAAACCCAATTTTTGGATAAAACACAGATGTAAAAAAAGGCAATAAAAAAAAAAAAAAAAAGGGCTTTTTCACCTACTAAAAACAGGAGGGCAGGAAGAGGGCACTAAAAAGCTATGGGGAAAAAAAAAATAAAGTGTGAAAAATAAAAAAAAAAGGGAAAAAGAAAAGTTGGAGGGGAAAAAGAATATTGCTTTTTGAAATTTAAAATTTAACCCCCAAAAATATTTTTTAAATATATAAATAGTAAAAAGATTAAAAGGGAAAAATGTTGGCCCTTTAAAAAAATCTGGGGGAAAGAGACAGTGGGGAGGGCGATGAAAAAAAAAGAAAAAGGGGTTTTAAAAACTTTTTTTTTCCACTTGTTTTTTCCCAAGGAGGGGGCCCTTCCCTGTTGAACAAAAGAGATGGGGAAAACTCCAAATTTAAAAAAGTTTCCCCTTTAAAACCAGGAAAAAGTGCAGCTCCGTTTTTAGGAAAAAATTTTTTAAAAAGGACAAATCCCCGGGGCCCTGATGGCAAACACCACTTTTGTCCAAGAGAGTTAAGTGATGTCTTAGATAGGCCCCTATTTTAAATTTTTCCCGGGGACTGTCTAAAAAAGGGGTATGCCCCAAAGGATTGGCGCCATAGCAAATTGGGTGAAAAATTTTCAAAAAAGGGGTAAAAAAAGTGACCCCAAAAACTATGGGCCCGGGTTAAGCTTAACCTCTGTTGTAGGTTAATGTTTGAAGGTTTTCTAAAGGGGCGCTACCCCTGGATTTACCCTCACGGGAAAAATAAATGTATAACGCCGTTCCAGAAATGGGTTTATAAAGGTTTCGGTCCTGTCAGACAAATTCTCATCAGTTTCTATGGGGAAAAGTCGGGTGCTAAAATGGACCCGGGGGGGGGAGGAATTGGTGTCAGATTTTTAGATTTTTCAAAAAGGGGCATTTGTTTAGGGTTTTCCCAACAAAAAAAGGGTTTGGGTAAATAAAAAAAAGAATGTTTGGGGAAGGGGGGGAAAATGTGTTAAAGTGGGAAAAAGCAACTGGTCAGAGATAGAAAAAAAAAGGGGTTTGGTTTGATTAATGGTAAATACTCGGGACTGGATTGCTTTTAAATTTGGGGGGACCCGGGGGTTTCGGGTTTTTGGGGCCCCAAACCTTTTTAAAACATTTTATTAATGATCTTAAACAGGGAATACACTTTTGAATATCGATCTTTGAAAGACATATTTAAGCTCTGTAAAGTAATCAAAAAAATAAAAGGTTTTAATTTTGTTTTTTCCCAAAGGGGTTTCGGGGATTGGAAAACCGGGCAGGGGAAAAGGCAGATGAGGTTTAACACTGATAAATGCAAGGTTCTGCACAGGGGGGAAAAGGGAAAACCATTACATGATTTCATGTTAAATGGAAAAACAATGGGTTTAAAAATGACAAGGAGAAAGGGGTTGGGAATCCTGGTTGGGCAGTAAACTTAAAATTTTAGCAGGAAATTTTCAGGCAGCAAACAGCCCCAAAACAAATTTGGGGTCATGGGGTGCATTAAAAAAGGGGGATAATTTACATGATTTAGAACAAATTTTTTTCCCCCTTATACAAGTCATGGTTTTTGGGCACACATGGAAAAAATTGGTACAGGGTTTTGGGGGACCAGTGCACAAAAGGGGGAAAGAACATTGTAGAGCTTGAACAGGGACCCAAAGGGGGGGCAAAAAAAAATTTAATTTTAAAAGGGTGGGGGGGGACTACGTACCCCGAAAGTTAGCAAGATTGGGTTTTTTTAGTTTTTTTGAAAAAAAGGCTTCGGGGGGACATAAAAAAAATATGTTTAAAAAACATCAAAAGGGCAAAATAGAGATCTCTCCCAAAATTTATTTATTTCACCGGGCTTTTATCTAGAACAAGGGGGCTCCTTTTCGTTCCCCTTGGGGGGGGGAACGGAAAAATTTCTACATTTAAAAAAAAGAAAGGGAAATTTTTTTCTGTAAGAGCAGTGAGATATGGAAATCTTGCCGGGGGGATGGTCATGGTGGGAATTCCCAAAAAACCGAGTTCAAAAAGGGTTTGGATGCATTTCTGGAGCTTAAAAATATAACAAATTTTTGTGTCTAGGATTCAGGGAGGGGTCAATTTATCCAGGGATTTTTCTGATTGGGCCCGATTTTGGAGTCGGGAAAAGGAAATTTTCCTAAAAAAAGGGGCAATTGGTTCTAACCCCATTGGGGGGTTTTTTTTTCCCCTTGGGTTTTAATTTCCCTTTTTACAAAAAGGCTTTAACTAGATGGACGACTTTTCTTTTTTTTTTTCCTTTAAAACTTTAAAAATATGAAAAAAATTTGTGATTTTGGGGGTCTATTGCGCCTTCTTTTAGTACAGTTTTCGGGGGACTAAATGTCCTGTAAAGCTTTACAAAGTATTAGGGGTGGGGTAAATGATTGAGCGGTCTTTAGCGGGGCCCCTCTACATACAGTTTCGGGGACTACATTTTCCTGTTTTGCTTTTAATTTTATGGGGGTACATGCAGTGATTGGGGGTCTATAGGCCTCCTTTCGTCATGTGGGTCTTTAAATTTCCTTTTTTACTGCTCTTACATGTTTTAGTGAGGGTTTCAGGTTTGTTTTGGGGGGTTTTTTAGCGGCTCTCTACTTTACAGTGCGTTTTTACTGTCCTTTTTACTCTTTACAAAATTTTTTTTGAGGTGCAGGTTTTGGGTTTTGGGGGGGTCCCATAGCGCCCCTCAGGTTTCGGGCAGGTTTTCTTTTCTGGTTTCCCGTAAAATTTTTTTCTTACTTTTATTTGTTTAGGGGACATGCAGTGATTGGCGGTTATTTGAGCCCCCCCTTTAAAATTCAGTGCGGGTTTCTACATGTCCTGTACTGCTCCCTTTAAAAATTTTTAGTGGGTGCATGGGAAGTGTTGGTGGTTATAGCGCCTTCTACAGTTCAGTGTGGTACTACATGTCCTGTAGCTTTAAATTTTATTAGGAGGGAAAGCAGGGTTTTGGGGGGCTATAGGCCTTTTTACAGGGACAGTGCGTACTACAAAAAAAAAGTCCTGTACTGGCCCCTTACATTTTATTTTGTGAGGTGCATGCGTGATTGGTGGTCTTTAGCGCCTCCCCTATAGTACAGTGCGGGGACTACATGTTTTGTAAAAGCTCCCTTTCATGTATTAGTAAAAAGGGAGGTTTAAATGATTGGCGGTCTATAGGCCTCTTACAAATACAAATTGGCCCGGGGGACTACTGGGCCTGTTTTGCCCTTACATGTATGTGAGGGGGGACCCTGCAGTGGGGTTTGGCGGTCCCATTGGGCCCCCCCCTTTTTCCGTACAGTGTTTGGGAACCCACTTCTCCTGTACTGCTCTTACATGGATTAGTGAGGTTCAGGTAGTGGATTGGTGGTCTATAGCGCCTCTCTACAGTTACAGTGCAGTTACTACATGTCCTGTACTGATATTACATGATTAGTGAGCGTGCCTGCAGGTAAGGTAGTGATTGGCGGTCTTTTAGCGCTCTCTACAGTACCAGTGCGGGTACCTTATGGCCTGTTAATGCTCTTACATGGTATTTGTGCGTTACATGCAGTGATTGGCGGTCTATAGCGCCTCCCTTACAATTCAGTGCAGGTATACAATACTTGTCCTTTGTAACTTGCCTTTACATGTATTTGTTGAGGTGATTTGCAGTGTTTGGTTGGTCTATAGTGCCTCTCTACAGTACAGTGTCGGTTACTACATGTTCCTGTACTGTCTTACCATGATTTGTGAGGTCTGAGGCAGTGTTTGGTGGGTATATCAGCGCATCTCTACACGTTCACGTTGCAGTACTACATGCTGTATGACTCTTTACATGTATTAGTGAGGTGCATGCAGTGATTGGTCTATAGCACCTCCTTACAGTATAGCGCGGTACTACATGTCCTGTACTGCTCTTACATGTATTAGTGAGGTGCATGCAGTGATTGGTCTATAGCGCCTCCTTGCAGTACAGTGCGGTACTACATGTCCTGTACGGGTCAGGATGAGGTTCCCTTTAGGCATCAGGTAAGGGCCCAATTTTCTCGTCCTTTCTATATAAAATCCATGACCCTAGAAGCTGATTTTCCCATCATACATTTCATCTCCAGGGCCTCCTCCTGGCGTCTCTATGGACGGCCGTGCTGGACCTGGGTCACTATTGGCTCCTTGTTCTGCTGCATCATGTTGGGGCCCCGGAGCCAGGTTTCTGTAGGGTTCTGGACTTCTTATGCGTACACAGGTAGCAGGAGTCATCTCCTCCCATATGATGCCCTGAGAGTCCATGTATGGAAGGAGACAGGACTGCAGCGGATCAGCAAACCCGTGCATGCACACAGGAGCGGAGAGTGCATAGTATCAATAGGACATCTGCTCCCTGGTGATGCCATGCTGTAATCTGCCCCATCCCTGGTGACTGCTAAATTGTATCATATCCAAGCTGACAAGGAATAAAGCCTCTGTAGAAATAATACCTGAGGGCTGCTGCAGGGTCTATATACAGTATATATATAATACCTGAGGGCTGCTGCAGGGTCTATATACAGTATATATATAATACCTGAGGGCTGCTGCAGGGTCTATATATAATACCTGAGGGCTGCTGCTAGGGGTCTTATATTAATACACTGAGGGCCTGAGGGTCTATAATATCTGAGGGCTGCTGCAGGGTCTATATATAATACCTGAGGGCTGCTGCAGGGTCTATATATAATACCTGAGGGCTGCTGCAGGGTCTATATATAATACCTGAGGGCTGCTGCAGGGTCTATATATATAATACCTGAGGGCTGCTGCAGGGTCTATATATAATACCTGAGGGCTGCTGCAGGGTCTATATATAATACCTGAGGGCTCCTGCAGAGTCTATATATATAATAAATGAGGGCTTCAGCAGGGTCTATATATAATACTGACGTGGCTGCTGCAGAGTCTATTATATAATATCTGAGGCTGCTGCAGGGTCTAGTTAATACTGAGGGCTGCGTAGGGTCTATATATAATACCTGACGGCTGCTGCAGAGTCTATATATATAATACCTGAGGGCTGCTGCAGGGTCTATATATAATACATGAGGGCTGCTGCAGGGTCTATATATAATACCTGACGGCTGCTGCAGAGTCTATATATATAATACCTGAGGGCTGCTGCAGGGTCTATATATAATACCTGACGGCTGCTGCAGAGTCTATATATATAATACATGAGGGCTGATGCATGGTCTAGATATAATACATGAGGGCTGCTGCAGGGTCTATATATAATACCTGAGGGCTGCTCAGGGTTATAATAATCCCTGAGGGTTTGAATGGCTATATATATAATACTGAGGGCTGCTGCAGGTCTTATATAATACCTGAGGGCTGCTGCAGGGCTCGATTATATATAAAACTGAGGCTGCGGGCAGGGTCTATGTATATAATACCTGAGGGCTGCTGCAGGGTCTATATTAATACCTGAGGCTGCTGCGGGGTCTATATATATATAATACCTGGGGGCTGCTGCAGGGTCTATATTTTAATATACCTGAAAGGCTGCTGCAGGGTCTATATTTTTAATACCTGAGGGCTGCTGCAGGGTCTTTTATATAATATCTGAGGGCTGCTTCAGGGTATAAATATATAATACCTGAGGGCTGCTGCAGGGTCTATTATATATAAAAACTGAGGGCTGTGCAGGGTCTATATATAATACCTGAGGGCTGCTGCAGGGTTTATGTATAATCCCTGTGGGCTGCTGCAGGTTATATATATAATACCTGTGGGCTGCTGCGGGGTTTCTATATATTAACACTGAGGGCTGTGCAGGGCCCTTATATATAATACCTGAGGGCTGCTGCAGGGTCTATATATAATTCCTAGGGCTGCTGCAGGTCTATATATATAATACCTGAGGGCTGCGCAGGTCTATATATAATACTGAGGGCTGCCTGCAGGTCTATATATATAAAAACTGAGGGCTGCGCAGGGTCTATATATAATACCTAAAGGGCTTCTAGCGGGGTCTATATATAATACCTGAGGGCTGCTCAGGGTTCATATATAATACATGAGGGCTGCTGCAGGGTCTTTATAATACCTGAGGGCTCTGCAGGGTCTATATTATTAATACCTGAGGGCTCTGCAGGGTCATATAAAATTTACTGAGGGCTGCTGCAGGGTCTATATATAATATCTGAGGCGCTCTGCAGGGTCTATTTTATAATAACTGAGGGCTGCTGCAGAGTCATATATATATACCTGAGGGCTGCTGCAGGGTCTATATATAAAAACTGAGGGCTGCAGCAGGGTCATTATATATAATAACACTGAGGGCTGCTGCAGGTCTATATATAATACGAGGGCTGCTGCAGGGTTAATTTTAAAAATCCTGAGGGCTGCTGCAGGGTCTATATATAATACCTGAGGGCTGCTGCAGGGTCTATATATATAATACCTGAGGCTTGCTGCAGGGTCTTTTAAAATAATCCCTGAGGGCTGCTGCAGGGTCTATATATATAAAAACCTGAGGGCTGCTGCGGGTCTATATATAATTACCTGAGGGCTGCTGCAGGGTCTATATATATAATCCCTGAGGGCGCTGCAGGGTCTTATATAAATACCTGAGGCTGCTGCAGGGTCTATATATAAATACCTGAGGGCTGCTGCAGGGTCATATATATAATACCTGGGGGCTGCTGCAGTCTTATATATACCTGAGGCTCTGCAGGGTTCTTATAATAATCCCTGAGGGCTGCTGCAGGTCATATATATAATACCTGAGGGCTGCTGCAGGGTCTATATAAATACCTGAGGGTGCTGCAGGGTCTATATTATAAAACCTGAGGGCTGCTGAGGGTCTTATATAATACCTGAGGGCTGCTGAAAGGGTTTATAATAATACCTGAGGGCTGCTGCAGGGTCTTTTATAAAAAATACCTAAGGGCTGCTGCAGGGCCCTATAAATACAGGGCTGCTGCATAATTAAAAATAATACCTAAAGGGCTGTCTGCAAGGGTCTATATATAAAATACCTGAGGGCGCTGCAGGGTCTATAATTATAATACTGAGGGCTGCTGAGGGTCTATATATATACCAAGGTCTGTTTGCAGGTCTATATTTTAATACCTGAGGGTGCGGCAGGGTCTATATTAAAAACCCTGAGGGCTATCTTCAGGGTCTATATATAAAACATAGGGCTGCGCAGGGTTTTATATATATAATACCTGAGGGCTGCTGCGGGTCATATATAATACCTAGGGCTGCTGCAGGGCCCTATATATATAATAATTGAGGGCTGCTGCAGGTTATATATAATACCTGAGGGCTCTGTGGGTCTATATATAATAACTGAGGGCTGCTGCGGGTCTATAATATAATAACCTGAGGGCTGCTGCAGGGTCTTAAAATAAATACCTGAGGCTGCTGCAGGGTCTATATATATATAAACCGAGGGCGCTGCAGGGTCTTATATAATTACCTGAGGGCTGCTGCACGGTCTGTATATAATACCTGACGGCTGCTGCAGGGTCTATATATATATAATACCTGAGGGCTGCTGCAGGGTCTGTATATAATACCTGAAGGCTGCTGCAGGGTCTATATATATAACACCTGAGGGCTGCTGCAGGGTCTGTATATAATACCTGAGGGCTGCTGCAGGGTCTATATATAATACCTAAGTGCTGCTGCATGGTCTATATATATAATACCTGAGGGCTGCTGCAGGGTCTATATATAATACCTGAGGGCTGCTGCAGGGTCTATATATAATACCTGAGGGCTGCTGCAGGGTCTATATATATAATACCTGAGGGCTGCTGCAGGGTCTATATATAATACCTGAGGGCTGCTGCAGGGTCTATATATATAATACCTGAGGGCTGCTGCAGGGTCTATATATATAATACCTGAGGGCTGCTGCAGAGTCTATATATATAATACCTGAGGGCTGCTGCAGGGTCTATATATAATACCTGAGGGCTGCTGCAGGGTCTATATATATAATACCTGAGGGCTGCTGCAGGGTCTATATATAATACCTGAGGGCTGCTGCAGGGTCTATATATATAATACCTGAGGGCTGCTGCAGGGTCTATATATAATACCTGAGGGCTGCTGCAGGGTCTATATATAATACCTGAGGGCTGCTGCAGGGTCTATATATATAATACCTGAGGGCTGCTGCAGGGTCTATATATAATACCTGAGGGCTGCTGCAGGGTCTATATATAATACCTGAGGGCTGCTGCAGGGTCTATATATAATATCTGAGGGCTACTGCAGGGTCTATATATAATACCTGAGGGATGCTGCATGGTCTATATATATAAGACCTGAGGGCTGCTGCAGGGTCTGTATATAATACCTGAAGGCTGCTGCACGGTCTGTATATAATACCTGAAGGCTGCTGCAGGTCATATATATAATACTGAGGGCTGCTGCATGGGTCTTATATATAATACACTGAGGGCTGCTGCAGGTGTCTATATATATATACTGAGGGCTGCTGCAGGGTCTATATATAATACCTGAGGGCTGCTGCAGGGTCTATATATAATACCTGAGGGCTGCTGCAGGGTCTATATATATAATACCTGAGGGCTGCTGCAGGGTCTATATATATATAACACCTGAGGGCTCCTGCAGAGTCTATATATATAATACCTGAGGGCTGCTGCAGGGTCTATATATAATACCTGAGGGCTCCTGCAGAGTCTATATATATAATACATGAGGGCTGCTGCAGGGTCTATATATAATACCTGAGGGCTGCTGCAGGGTCTATATATAATACCTGAGGGCTGCTGCAGGGTCTATATATATAATACATGAGGGCTGCTGCAGAGTCTATATATATAATATCTGAGGGCTCCTGCATAGTCTATATATATAACACATGAGGGCTGCTGCAGGGTCTATATATAATATCTGAGGGCTGCTGCAGGGTCTATATATAATATCTGAGGGCTACTGCAGGGTCTATATATAATAGCTGAGGGCTGCTGCAGGGTCTATATATAATATATGAGGGCTCATGCAGGGTCTATATATAACTCATGAGGGCTGCTGCAGGGTCTGTATATAATACCTGAGGGCTGCTGCAGGGTCTATATATAATACATGAGGGTCTTGTCAGGGTCTTATATATATATAAACTGAGGGCTGCTGCAGGGTCTATATATAATACCTGAGGGCTACTGCAGGGTCTATATATAATATCTGAGGGCTGCTGCAGGGTCTATATATAATACTGAGGGCCTGCGCAGGGTCTATATATAATACTGGGGGCTCTGCAGGGTCTATATATAATACCTGGGCTGCTGCATGGTCTATATATATAATACCTTTGAGGCTTGTTTGCAGGGTTTTTTTTTTTTTTTTTTTTTTTTTTTTTTTTTTTTTTTTTTTTTTTTTTTTTTTTTTTTTTTTTTTTTTTTTTTTTTTTTTTTTTTTTTTTTTTTTTTTTTTTTTTTTTTTTTTTTTTTTTTTTTTTTTTTTTTTTTTTTTTTTTTTTTTTTTTTTTTTTTTTTTTTTTTTTTTTTTTTTTTTTTTTTTTTTTTTTTTTTTTTTTTTTTTATTTTTTTTTTTTTTTTTTTTTTTTTTTTTTTTTTTTTTTTGTTTTTGTTTTTTTTTTTTTTTTTTTTTTTTTTTTTTTTTTTTGTCAATTTATTTTTCCACCCCCCCCCCCCCCCCACCCCCCCCCCCCCCCCCCCCCCCCCCCCCCCCCCCCCCCCCCCCCCCCCCCCCCCCCCCCCCCCCCCCCCCCCCCCCCCCCCCCCCCCCCCCCCCCCCCCCCCCCCCCCCCCCGCCCCGCCCCCCCCCCCCCCGCCCCCCCCCCCCCCCCCCCCCCCCCCCCCCCCCCCCCCCCCCCCCCCCCCCCCCCCCCCCCCCCCCCCCCCCCCCCCCCCCCCCCCCCCTAATTACCCTAAAAAATTTCCCTGAGGGCTCTATTTTAAAAAAAATGAGGGTGCTGCAGGTCTATATATTAAAAGGGGCCTGCGGGAAATATTTTTTTTCTGGGGCCCTGCGGGGGTTTTTTAAAATATTTGGGGCTCTGATTATATATAAACTGAGGGTTTTGGCGGGGAAATTTTTAAAATTTGGGGGTTTCCGGGGTTTATTAATCCCCTGGGGGGCCTGCGGGGTCTATAAAATCCCTGAGGGCTTTTTGGGTTAATAATAAAAAAATTGGGCTCTTCAGGGTCTATATAAAAAATTTTTGGGGAGCAGGGTCTTTTTTAAAATTGGGGTCCTTTTTATATATAAAAAGGGGCTCCTGCAGGGTCCTTTTAAATTTTATACTGGGGCTATTTTAAAACCTGGGGTCGGGGGGTTATATATTAAATACGAGGGCTCTGCGGGGTTTAAAAAAAAGGGGCCTGCGGGGTTTATATATTAAACTAGGGTCTGGGGGGTTTAAAATATAATACTGAGGCTCTGCAGGGTTATATATAATCCCTGAGGGCTCGATTTATATAAAATACTGAGGGGCGGTTATATTAAAATACCTGAGGGCTGCTGCAGGGTCTTATTTTAAATATTCCCCGCCGGGTTATTATATTTAAATGAGGGCTGCTGATTATAATAACTGGGGGCTTGCAGTCAAAAAAGGGGGGGCCGGGGCAAAATTTTAAATCCTATTTTTTTTGGGGGTTTTAAAATTTTTAAAAATTTCCCGGGGGTTTTGGGTTTTTAAAATTTCCTAGGGCTCTGCAGGGTTTATAAATTACCTGAGGTCCTCAGGGCTAATAATTTAAACCTGACACTGGGCCCTTTTAAAATCTGAGGGCTGCTGGGGTTTATAAAAATACTGAGGGGTTCCCTTTATTTTAAAATACCGGGGGGGGCTGCTGGGGGTTTTTTAAAAAACCGAGGGCTCGCGGGTCTATAAAAATATACTGGCAGGGCTATATATTAAAAAATTACCTGAGGGTTTTTCCTTGGGGGGTTTTATAAAAACTGAGGGTTTGGGGGTCTAAAAAAAAAGGGAAAGGGCTGCGAAATTTTTTAAAATCTGGGGCTTAGGGTCTTTAAAATTTTGGGGCCTGGGGGGGTTAATTTTATAAATTCCGGGGCTCGCGGGGCTAATATAAATCCCTGGGGGCTGCTAGGGGGTCTTTATTAAATGGGGGCTCCTGAAAGGGTCTAAAAATATAATCCCTGGGGCGCCAGGGTTTATATATAATATCTGAGGGCTATGCGGGTCAAATTATAATCCTGAGGGCTCTGCGGGGTTTTTTTAAAAATTTGAGGGCCCCCCTTTTTTACCGGGTCTTTTTATATTACCGGGGGTTTGCTGGTCTTATATAATCCTGGGGGGCCTGGGCTTTATATAAACTGAGGGCGCTGCGGGCTTAAATTTATTTTAAAACTTGGGGCCCCCCGGGAATTAAAATTTTCCTGGGGGCCCTCGGTTTTTTAAAAAAATTTTGAGGGCTTTTTTTAAAAAATTTATGAGGGCTTGGGGGTTTAAAAAAAACCCTTGGGGCTTTAGGTCTATTTATAATACTAGGGCTGCTGCGGGTCTTATATAAACCGGGGGCCTGCAGGTCTATATTTTAATCCCTGGGGCTCTGCAGGTTATAAAAAATTACCTGGGGCCCTTTCCCAGGGCTATAATAATCCCGAGGGCGCTGCAGGGTCTTTATAAAATACCTGGGGCTCTGCAGGGTCTATATAAAAATATGGTTTTTTTTATTTAAACCTGGGGTCTGCGTTTTTTAAAATTTTACTGGGGGCCCCCTTATTTTAAAACCTGGGGCTTTGGGGGGTTTAAAATTAATTGGGGCTGCTGCAGGGTCTTATATATAATCAGGGCTATCGGGTCTATTTATAAAAACCTGGGGGGTTGGGCTGCGGGGTTATATTTAAAAAGGAGGGCGCTGCGGGGTCTATAAAAAATACCTGAGGGCTGCGCGGGCCCTTTTTTAAAATTTCCTTGGGCGCGGCGGGTCTTTTAAATACCTAAAAGGCTGCTAGTTTTTATATATAAAAATTGGGGGCTGCGGGCGGGTCTATATTTTTAAAAAAACCTGGGGGCTATGCGGGGCCCTTTATATAATATCTAGGGCTGTGCGGGGTTCTATTTAATAAAAACCTGGGGGCTCTGCAGGGTCTATATAAAATTAATTACCTGGGGGCTGTGCATGGTTATTACGAAATTTTATATATAATACCTGGGGGTCTGCAGGGTCATATATAAAAATCCCTGAGGGCTGCGAAAGGGTCAAATTATAATTTTTTGCAGTGAGATGGGTTTTTGCTCCAAAAACAATACATCGACCTCGCTTCCCCGGGGACTTTGGGCTTGCCCCCCTTGGTGACATTGACGATGCCCCCCTTAGGGTGCCCTTTTGGGGCTTGCCCCCCAATGGTGACATTGAGCTTCCCCCCTATGGTGACTTTGGGAGCGTGCCCCCCCCTAGGGTGACATTAAAGAGCGCCCCCTATGGTGACATTGAGCTATGCTCCCCTATGGTGACATTGAGCTATGCTCCCCTATGGTGACATTGAGCTAGGGTTTCCCCCAAAGGGTTGCCATTGAGCTAGGGCCCCCCCTTGGGTGACTTTGAGCTATGCCCCCCTATGGTGAAATTGGCATTGCCCCCCTAGGGTTGCTTGAGCGAGGGCCCCCCTTTGGTGACATTGAGGGGCCCCCTAGGTGACATGAGCTATCCCCCCTAGGGTAAATTTTGAGCGATGCCCCCCCTTGGGTGCCCTTTGAGGGGATGCCCCCCTAGGGTAAACATTGAGCTATGCCCCCCCTATGGTAAAAATTTTTTTTGGGGCTAGGGCCCCCTATGGTCGATGACTAGGGTCCCTTTTGGTGCTTTGGGCAGGGGGGCCCCTAGGGGTGCGATGAG
>JAODAL010067324.1:0-17346 GCA_025379985.1 Phyllomedusa bahiana | reverse complement strand
CAGAATTTTAAAACAAGCAAACACAGGGCATATTCCCGTGCAGTGATAGGAAAGCATTACAATAACCATGCAAACAAATTTTATATTAACATGTTATTTCTTCATGGCGCTGCAAGTGCATGAAAAGCATGTAAAGGGTCCACGGTGCCCCTCCCCCCCCCCCCTCCCCTTCAAGTTCCATCACACAGCGAAAAGTGCAGAGCATTTAAAATCCCCACAATTAACTTTTGTGAACATACCCAAAATTTTAATACTTACCCGGTATCAGGGCCCTACGTCCAACCCTGCGGAGTATTGGGCTCCGGACAGTTTCTGGGAAATATTTTGCCCTCCTCTCCTTTGGGCAGCAATGTTTGTGAGGGATATTTCTGCAAAATTCTATTCTAGTTTTGTTCCCCCCCAAAAATTGAAACAAAACCAACAGTTGTCAGCTCAGACTGACCTAAAAATTAAACCCAGAAAGTTCCCGGGTTTTTCCGCGGAAAAATACGGCCAACAAGTGTGCCGCTATCGGGACTAATTTGCGACGGAATTAAAGTGACATGTGCTTCAATCACGCGGAAATCCGGCCGGAAATACGTTCGTGTGAACGACGAGCCTATTTTCTATTGAAATCAATAAAAATGGGGTGTTATTTTTTTTGACTGATTTTTGAGGATTTCACCCCTAAAAAATCCGTCGGCAAAAACCGCGGGGCAAATAAGCCCCCGTGAAGGGCCCAAGAGGGGAAAACTGACCAAAAAACTGAAGTGAGGGCTCAGGGGCAACAATCGTGACGGTGTGAAGGTACGGGGCAGCCACAGCGATGAGGTTAGAGATGGAACTGAAGGTGTGGAGGGACGGAGAGCCCCAAAAACAGCCGCATGAGGTCAGACAGTGGGGACAAAAGTTTTTTGGGTGGCAAAAAAAAAGGGTAAGGCCCCCCAAAAATGGCACAATGAAACAGGTGGAGGTGGCACAAAAAAAAGGGGTAGGCCCAAGGGGGCAAATGAAAGAGTGTGGGGGTCCGGGAGGGGCAACGCAGAGCAGAGGGCCGTGGCAAATGCAGAGTGTGGAGGGACGGGCAGCAACCGCAGAATGAGGTAAGACGGGACACAAAGCATTCTGGAGGTGGCAAAAACGGGGGAGGCCCGAGGAACAATGAAAGGTGGGGGAGCAGGAGCAACGAGCAGCTGGAGGCGGAGTGAAATGCTTCTGGGGGAAAAAAGCGTGGGCCCCAAAAGTGACAATGACACAGTGTGGAGTCCGGAAACAGAACACAGCAGCTGAGAGACAGTGACACAATGACATTCTGGAGGTGGGAAAAAAAAGGAGTAGGGCCACAGAGGACAAATGACAGAGTGTGGGAGGGCCGGCAGGAGCCCAAAGTACAGCATGAGGGCAACAGTGGGACAATGACAAAATTTTTTGGAGGTGGCAAAACAGGAGTGGCCACAGAGTGGCACAAATGACACAGTGTTGGTCAAACAGCACCCCAGATCAGCATGAGGTCAGACAGTGGCACTTTTACATTCTGCAGGTGGCAAAAACAGGAGTAGGCCACAGAGTGGCACAATGACAGAGTGTGGAGGGCACGGCAGGAGCAACAGCAGCAGCATGAGGTCAGACAGTGGCACAATGACAAATTCTGGAGGTGGCAAGAACAGGAGTAGGCCACAGAGTGGCACAATGACACAGTGTGGAGGTCACAGCAGGAGCAACAGCAGCAGCATGAGGTCAGACAGTGGAACACTGACAGCGTGTGGAGGGGATGGCAGGAGACACAGCATGAGGTCAGAGAGTGGCACAATGACACAGTGTGGAGGTCACGGCAGCAGCATCAGCAGCAGCATGATGTCAGAGAGTGGCACAATGACAGGGTGTGGAGGTGACCGCAGCAGCAACAACAGCAGCAGCAGCATGAGGTCAGAGAGTGGCACAATGACACAGTGTGGAGGTCACGGCACCAGCAACAGCAGCAGCAGCATGAGGTCATAGCGTGGCACAATGACAGAGTGTGGAGGTGGGTGGCAATACCAGTCCCTGGTAAAGATGGTGGTAGGCAGATGGAGAAACTGGCAGCAGACATGTGGCATCAGGTGGGTGGCGGCATCAGAATAGTGGCTGAGGCAGGTAGTTTGAACCAAGACTCCTTTCTCAAAGTTTGGGTGAGCCGTCATGGCTGATGTAATCTGACGCCTAAGGCATTGGTGTGTGGAAATCCTGGCCGATCCACTCCTGATTCATCTTGACAAAGTTCAGACGTTCCACATTTCCCGTGGACAAGCGGGTTCTCCTTGGGGTAAAGATGGCCCCTCGCCGCACTGAACACCTGCTCTGATGCCACACTACTCACCAGGCAGGACAGCTTCTCCACTGCAAACTCGGCAAGTTGCGGCCAAACATCCAGTTTGGCTGCCCAGTAGTCCAGCGGATCTTCTAACTGGGGTGGCAGAGTGCTGTCCAAGTAGGCCACCACCTGTTGGTTCAGGGACTGCTCCAGGTCCTGCTGCTGCTGGCGACTGCTCTCCTCACTAGGCGGGGGAAGGAAGCTGCTCATCAGTGACTCCAGACTTAGGTTGCTGCTGATCCTACGCCCCCACCTTCCCCCAGCAGCCGCGGCAGTAGTACGTGAGTGCTGAAGAACCCCCCAGTCAGACCTGTCAGAGGAGGGATGATACCGCACATACACATAGGCAGCGGCCAACTGACTACGGAGGATTTCCCTATAGTACTTGAGTTTGTCCTTCCTCTCAGCAGCTGGGAAAAAGGCTCCCATTTTGGACCGGTAGCGAAGGTCCAATAGGGTGGAGAGCCAGAAGTCATCCCTCTACCGGATGGGGACTATTCGGCTGTCACTAGCCAGGCAAATCAGCATGCTGTGGGCTATCTGCACAAGTGACTCCGAGGGGCTCCCTGCCTCCATCTCCACTGTACACTGCCACAGTGCTTGTGGGTCATCTGCCTCGTCTTCCTCATCTCCATCTACCTCCTCCAGCTGCTCCTGATCCTCTTCTCTTGTCACCTGGGTAGAAAATCCACTCATTTCACCAGACAATGCTTCTGCTCCAATGTCCTCCTCCTCCTCCTCCAGTTCAGTCCCCACCGGACTCATGTGGCCACGAGATGTAATCGCCATGTCTCCAGTCCCCTGCCCAGACAGATTTTTCAGCATCTGTTCCAGGACATGAAGCAGTGGAATGACGTTATTCATCCCATAGTCCTGGCGACTGACAAATAACGTCGCCTCCTCGAATGGCCTTTGCAAACGGCAGGTGTCAGGCATGAGCTGCCACTGGCTGACATCAAAGTTACACAGGGGAGTACTCCTGTCCGCCTGGATCATCAAAAAATCATTAATGGCCTTTCTCTTTTCATACAGTCGGTCCAACATGTGCAGGCTGGATTTCCAACGGGTGGAAACATCGCATATCAGAGTGTGTTGGGGGAGGCCGTTCTACCGCTGCAACTCGAGGAGGGTGTTCCCGGCTTTGTAGGAATGGATGAAGTGCATGCACAGTTTCCTGGCCATTTTCAGAATCTTCTGAAGATCGGTAGAAGACTTCAGGAACCTTTTCACAACCAGATTGAACACATGCGCCATGCAGGGCGCATGGACCGTCCCTCCTCGGTGCAGCGCGGATACCTTGTTCCTCCCATTGTCCGTCACCATGGTTCCAATTTGCATTTGGCGCGGAGAAAGCCACACATCTATTTCTTGCTGCATGACGCGGAGAAGTTCCTCCCCTGTGTGACTTCGTTCGCCGAGGCAAGCCAGGTGTAGAACTGCGTGACACCGCTGTGCCCTACACATGTGGTATGATGGAGCAGTACTTGTGGAGGCTGAGATGATGGTGGTGGTGGAGGAGGAAGATGCGGACATTGGCGCAGGAGCCGCAGTTTGACAACGTCGAGGAGAAAGCGCCGTCTCCTGTCCAAGTTGTTGGTGTGCCTGGGCAGGAAGCACATTCACCCAGTGGGCCGTAAAGGACATGTACTGGCCCTGACCGTAGTTACAGCTCCAGACGTCCGCGCTGCCGTGCACCTTGGAACAAACCGATAAGCTCAAGGACTGGCCCACCTTCTGTTCTACATATTTATGAAGTGCTAGTACTACCTATTTGGAAATGAAATTACGGTTTGGAACTCTCCATCTCGGCTCGGCACAAGCCATTAGTTCTCTGAATGGTGCAGAGTCCACCATTTGGAAAGGGAGGGACTGCATTACCAAAAACTTGGAGAGGAGCACGGTCAGCTTCTGCACCTTAGGATGGTTGTACGCATACTGTTGTCTCTTTGCAATTGCCTCGCTGAACGACT
This sequence comes from Phyllomedusa bahiana, assembly GCA_025379985.1. NCBI lineage: Eukaryota > Metazoa > Chordata > Amphibia > Anura > Hylidae > Phyllomedusa > Phyllomedusa bahiana. The sequence goes on along the minus strand of JAODAL010067324.1, from coordinate 13,047 downwards.
GCTGGCGCCATGAGTAGCGAGGAGCAGGAGCATCTGGACCGGGAGATGATGGCAAAGAGAAACAGCTCCCTTCTGCAGAGGTGGTGCAGCCTTGACTGGCTGCAATGGCATGCGTGCCACTGGGTGCTGCTTCTGCTGTTGCTGTGGCGGCAGGATGGACAACCACTTCTGAGCCACGTTTCTCCCAGGCCACCGGATGGTGACGCTGCATGTGTTGACGCAGGCCGTGGTGCCAACGTTAGCTCGCTGGCCACGCTTCACTTTTTGCCCATAGATTCTACATATACCCATATTCGGCTCCTCCAGTGTCTTAGCAAAGAACTGCCACACCGCCGAATATCTGATTTTACCGCCAACGCTCCGCACTGAGTGACTACTGCCACCGCTGTCTCGCTGAGCCCCTGTGCCGCTACTTTCTTGGACCTGCGAAGCAGGTTTTCTACCCCGTGGACGCTTGGTTCCTGACCTCACACTGCTGCTACCCTGCTGACTCACGGCCACACAACCCACTTGCTGGCTGCGCCACTGCCTGACGCGCAAGCTGACGCCCTCTTCTCCTGACGACGATGAAGCCCTTGCTTCACCCGGCTCCCAAGTGCGGCCGGCTACATCATCGTCAATTTATGTTTCATTGTCAATGCTGTCCTCATCACCGGTCTTGGTATGCAGAGGCTGACCCCTCACAACATGACCTCATCTATACTTTGCCGCCTACTGCAAGAAGCAGGGGATATTGGCCCATTTCTTCACTGCCAAGTAGCTGCTGACTGCCCTCCTCAAATTGTTCATCCTCGCTATATAGTGGCACTGAGCCCAGACCACATAGTGGATCTCTGGCTGAGGGAACCGGATGGGACAGAGGCGGGTTGAGGACAGGTGAGGGCCGCTGACCCGCTCCCGGGCCATGCCAACTAAGGGTTGTGTCTGGCGTTCCCACCGACTCTTGGCTGGGGTTGTCAGATGTCATCTGGGAGGGAAGTGGATGACTAGTCAACCAATCTAGTACCATTGGGTTGCTGAACAACTCACGGCCGCTAGATGACAGCGGCAGTTGTGGCCTCACCGAGTGACCCCTGCTGCGATGTCCTTTTGCTGTGCTGCGACCTGGGCCTGCTCCAGGAATGTTTGTGCCACTGCCACTTGCAAGTGAATTGCCTGTCACCTCTCTGTCTGACATACTCTTTGTTCTAAAATGTACAGACACTGTTTGATGAAGATATCTGTATATGATAAATACGCACCCTGTATTTGACTCCAAATGAACCCACTAACAAGCTTGGGTAACCCTTGGATATAAATTGCACTCCACAAATGGACAGGAAAAATTTACTTGTATGTCCTGTTTAAAAACTCTGTGTATTTTACTGAATATAAAAGCACAAACAGGCTTAATTAACCTTCGGATATGAATTATGCTACAGGCAAAATTTCTTCTTTGCGGTGAAAAAGAACGTTTCTTTTACTAAGTACAACTGCAGAAAAATACTTATTTAAGTTTTGGATGTAAATTGCGCAAAAGAAATGTGCTGCCAACAATTATAAGCTTTGCAGCGTGTTAAAACGACGTGTATTTTACGGAACACAACAACAGAAAAACTTGTAATAAACCTTCGGTTATGAATTATGCTACAGGCAAAATTTCTTTTTTTTGGCGGTGAAAAAGAACTTTTCTTTTACTAAGTACAACTGCAGAAAAAACTTAGTTAACCCTTGGATGTAAATTGCGCAAAAGAAATGTGCTGCCAATAATTACCAGCTTTGCAGCGTGTTAAAACGGTGTGTATTTTACGGAACACAACAACAGAAAAACTTATAATTAACCTTCGGTTATGAATTATGCTACAGGCAAAATTTATTTTTTGGCGGTGAAAAAGAACGTTTCTTTTACTAAGTACAACTGCAGAAAAATACTTAGTTAACCCTTGGATGTAAATTGCGCAAAAGAAATGTGCTGCCAACATTTACCAGCTTTGTCGCGTGTTAAAACGGCGTGTATTTTCCGGAACACAACAACAGAAAAACTGTAATTAACCTTCGGATATGAATTATGCTACAGGCAAAATTTCTTCTTTGGCGGTGAAAAACAACGATTTTTTTAATGAATACAACTGCAGAAAAATACTTAGTTAACCCTTGGATGTAAATTGTGCAAAAGAAATGTGCTGCCAACAATTACCAGCTTTGCAGCATGTTAAAACAGCGTGTATTTTACGGAACACAACAACAGAAAAACTTGTAATTAACCTTCGGTTATGAATTATGCTACAGGCAAAATTTCTTCTTTGGTGGTGAAAAAGAACGTTTCTTTTACTAAGTACAACTGCAGAAAAATAGTTAACCCTTGGATGTAAATTGCGCAAAAGAAATGTGCTGCCAACAATTACCAGCTTTACAGTGTTTTAAAACGGCGTGTATTTTACGGAACACAACAACAGAAAAACTTGTAATTAACCTTCTGTTATGAATCATGCTACAGGCAAAATTTCTTCTTTGGCGATGAAAAAGAACATTTCTTTTAATAAGTACAAATGCAGAAAAATACTTAGTTAACCCTTGGATGTAAATTGCGCAAAAGAAATGTGCTACCAACAATTACCAGCTTTGTAGCGTGTTAAAACGGCGTGTATTTTACGGAACACAACAACAGAAAAACTTGTAATTAACCTTCGTTATGAATTATGCTACAGGCAAAATCAGAATTAGAACGTAAGAGAAGCAGTCTCTGAGACAAGCTGTGACACCCCCCAAAAATCGCTGTATAAAAGTTAGTTCTTTAGTATGAGATATCACAAGCAGCAGTGGCGGCAGCACCTTCCCTACACAGCACACTGAGAGGAGTGTGAGAAGCGAGCATGGCGCCCGGACTTATATAGTGCGATGACGTCACAGAATCCCGCCGGTCTCTGATTGGCTTCATCTCTGCACATGTCATGTAGGCTACGCCTTTCTTCCTCCCAAACTTCTTTGCCCCATGTAACACCATGTGCTCGCAGCCATTTTATCAATCAAAAACATGCTTCTTTCCCGCGAATCACCCCAAACTTCGACTTCGTTCAGAATCGAAATTTGTAAGTGGTCCCTTGATAGTAACTGTGGGTAAGAATGTCCCTCAAATTCTTTGTCCGACGATAGGTGATATATGGATAAGGATCCACGAATCTTTCAATATTAGGGTTCAAATGTAAGACATGCCAATATTTTGATAAGGCACTTTTCATCTCCCGCCATCTCCCATTAAAAGAAGAAATAAACCTTACTTCATTTGGAATTTTTTCACTCTGGGACTTCTTTTTAGTAACAAGGAGTTGGTCTCGCTTCATACCCAGAGCACGATGGAGGCCACTTTCAATAGTTTTTTTCTTATACCCACGTTCTCAAAAATGATGTGCAAGATCATTAGATTGCTTCAAAAAAAGGTCGTCATTGGAGCAGATACGTCGAGCTCTCAAAAATTGGCAGGTATGCCCTTCTTGGTAGCTGATGGATGTGCTGATGTAGCATGTAATATTGAATTTACAGAAGTCTCCTTCCTAAACATATCAGTCTGAAGTGAACTATCCGCATCTTTAGAGATCAAGATATCAAGAAATTCGATAGAGGTTTTACTGTATTTCAAAGTTAGCTTGATGTTCTTCTCATTGGAATTCAAAGTGGCCACAAATTTGACTAGTTCTGACTCGCTGCCCTGCCAAATCAAAAGGACATTATCAATATATCGAGTTCAAAACACCTTCTCAACATATTTCACCGGATTAGTCAAAAAGATTTCCCTCTCCCACTGTCCCAGGAACAAATTAGCGTAGGATGGCGCAAATGCAGCCCCCATCGCTGTTCCCTGAAGCTGGAGGCAGAAGAATTCTTTAAAGATGAAGAATTTGTGAGTAAGTGCAAACTCAAGGTATTGTAATATAAACTTCATAATATTTTCAGGGAAGGAATTCATTCTCATAAAAATCTCACATGCTTCCAATCCTTGTGCGTGAACAATAGATGTATAGAGGGCTTCCACATCCAATGTAGCCAGACATATATCTGCCTCCAAATATAAGCCCGAATAAAGTATGCACAAACCTAAATGAAGCCTATAAAATAAAAATGTGACCAATAAATTACTAATATAAATAGAAAAATAAAAAGATAAAAACACAAATGTAAAAATAAATAAAGTGAACGAATACATACATTTATGTGAAATGGTAAATGAACAGTGTGAAGTGAAAAAAGAATAATACAAGTGAAAGGAGGACAATAAAGACTTAATACAATAATGAGTGTGATGAGGAATATATAAATATGAATAATAAGTATAAAGAAATAAATATAAATAATGAATGTAAAAACGTGAAAAAGTAATTATAAGAATACATATTAAGATATTGAAATATAAATAGTATATATACAAGAGAAATAAAAAAGTGGAAAAAAAAATTTAATATAAGAATAATGAAGCCTGTGTGGCATTTTTTTTTTCTCACCTATGTGGGTTCATGTGTGATAGTGTTATATTCAATAGGATTCTTTTGAGTGTATTTTGTTCACAAGTTTATTATATTTATATAATTTTTTTTTTCACTTTTTTATTTCTCTTGTATATATACTATTTATATTTCAATATCTTAATATGTATTTTTTATAAATACTTTTTCACGTTTTTACATTCATTATTTATATTTATTTCTTTATACCCATTATTCATATTTATATATTTGTTTTGACTCCATCTATCATGTGCTCTGATTTATATATACTTCATTATGAAATTTTAGAGATTTATTATTAGGGATTTGCTATTTATTGCACTTGCACTTTATATATATTCCCTATATGTTTGTTTAATTGTGCAGTATATTTTATATACTATATATAATTAGTATATATTACTACACTTTTTGATGCATTTTTTCTATATATTGTGTGTATTTGGATCATGTTAGTATGGATTTATATCATTATTTTGTATTGAGTATATTACCCCTATGATACTGTCTCTTCCCCATTTTCTGTATTTTTAATATATTGTTATATTGTCTTTATATCTATTTTTTGCTTTAATAAAAATCACTATTTTATGGATATTTCTTTCTTCTGATTGTTTTAGTTTTTCAGATCCTTCTATGGTCAGGTCATACCCACTACAGGGGAATGTTTTTGAGCTGAACTTGGCTTCAAAGCACACCCACTTTGATGACAAAACATCCATAGAAGCAGAAGCATATGATCAATGTACATCACATGGTCTGCAGGAAGTAGGAAGAAGGGGAGTAAAGGGCTCTCTGCCTGGGTTTGCAAAGCAGAACAGGTAACTAATTTTTAAATATATCAATTACAAAGTTCAATATAATTAAAAGGGTTTTCTCACTACAGGCATTTTCATTCATCTTGAGCTTTCTCTCTGTCTTACAGCTTCAAATCCACGGGCGGGTCTCTCCTCTCAGTAGGTGGGTCTTCCCTCACTGAAGAGTGGTGATATCATTATTCTTTGTGAGCAATGGTAGACAGAGGATGTCACAGCTCTGCAGACCTCCTGCAATGTCAGTTCTCATATCTGCAGAGCTGTCACCTCCATCCATAAAAACTTGTAAACAGAACACCTGCATTGGTGTAAACAGTTATACATATAGCCCCCTAGTAGTGTTGAGCGATTGCGTTGGATATCGAGATCGACGTAGTCGATATTCGGCCGCTTATCGATAGTTTTTTCGATAGTGGAGCATCGATTAATGACGATTACCATAAAGTCTATGGAGAGCAACAACACCTTAATTTATTACACCCAAACAAGGCTGGAGAATCAGAAATTAACATCCACAACTGTCAAATGGATACGTGCCTACATCTTTAGGCAACACACTTAGGTTTATAAAAGTCACAGAAAAAAAGTCACAGACCATTCACTATCCCTGTCTTGTACCACCAGCATGACCCTTAAACCTGCATCACCCACAAATTAAAAAGTGCCAGAAGGCATATGATTTGAACCATCATGTTCCTTGAACAGACATTGAATATTCCCTGTCCTGGAACGCAGCAAGAGCCCCAAACCTGCATGACCCCCAGATTTAAAAAGTGCCGCAAAAGGAGTCTTTCAACCACCATTTTAGTTTGAACCTGGACACTACCTATATCTGTCCGTACCGCAGAATGTACCCATTAAACCTGTCTGACCCACAGTATAAAAAGTGCCAGAAAAAAGGAGTCTTTCAACCACCATTTTAGTTGAACAGGACATAAATTTCTGTCCCTGTCCTGTGCCACAGTATGACCATTTAACCAGTCTGTGACCCCGATTACAAGGTGCCGAAAAAGGATCTTCAACCACCATTATAGATTTGAAACTGGTGACATAGACTATAACTGTCCTTGCCACAGCATGACCCAGGCCGGAGTTACAGTGGGTGCGGTGAAGCCCAGGCTGTGCGTCCGACATCTATAACACGCAGTAAAATCCCGTATGGACGCAGCAACCAAAACTAGTAGTGCTGTAGCAGAGTGCGGAAGCGAAGTGTGAGAACTCCAGTCCCCCCCCCTCCTTCCTCAGTAACACAGCAAGACCTGGGAAGCGCTGCCCCTCCGTATGAGTGCGGACATTTTGAGCTTCACTTGGCAATACTGGTGTTTAACCGCTCCTGTTACACCCAGGTGCCCTTTTGCTTGGCATTCTTTTTCTCATTTTCTCAACGAGCTGGAGGAAATTGTCCTCTATACTTTGTTATCTTCTGTCAGTGCTCATACTCCATGTCCTCTGAAATAACCAACACTTTCAAGATTTCCTGTACCTCCCATGTACAATATCTGGGAATTTTTTTACCACTTATTTGTACATGCAAGTTTTTTAGTAAATTAAACTAGAAAACACATTTTTAAAATAGGATGGAATCCCACCATGTCTTTGTTTCTCTTTTTTTCATTGTATTAAATGGGTTGTCTCAATACAGGGATTGATAGCTATGTTAAAGATCTTGCAAAAACAAGTCATTTTGCAATATGTGTCCATTAACAGTGTCCTACCTATTCCTGTTTCTGACAGCACCATCACCCTGAGCCACTCTTGACAATTGTGAAGAACAAATGTCTGTTAGAAACAACATTTTTTAGAATAGGACCTGTAGTATAGCTGCATGTCACAGCAAAATGCCCCCAAAAATTCAAAGCATGACCCTTGAGCCACTTGGACAATTGTGAAGAACAAATGTCTGTTAGAAACAACATTTTATTATAATAGGAACTGTAGTATAGCTGCATGTCACAGAAAAATTCCCACAAAAATTCAAAAAATGACCCATGATCCACTATTGACAATTGTGAAGAACAAATGTATATTAGAAACAACAATTTTTTAGAATAGGACCTGTAGTATGCTGCATTTCACACAGCAAAATGCCCCCAAAAATTCAAAGCATGACCCTGAGCCACTTTGGTCAATTGTGAAGAACAAATGTCTTTAGAAACAACATTTTTTTTATAATAGGACCTGTAGTTTTGCTGCATTCAAGCAGCATGACCCAAAAAATTATAAAAATGACTTCTCAGCCACTGTTAAAATTGTGAGGGAGAAATGCCACTTAGAAGCCACATTTCTGTTCCAAAGGACCATGATTTTTTGCTGTATCTCACAGCTACATGACCCCAAAAAATTATAATATGACTTCTCAGCCACTATTAAAAATTGTGAGGAGAAATGCCACTTAGAAGCCACATTTCTGTTTCCAAAGACCATAATTATAGCTGTATCTCACAGCAACATGACCTCAAAACCATTGACAATGCGAAAACTTCTTAAGATAAAGTGAGTAAATGGAATACGGAGTTGTCATGAAACCTTGCTGTCTTTTACATCTCCTCACAGCAAAAGAGAATAAAAGAAGGAAAAGAGAATAAAAATTGCAGTAAGAATGATCATTTAAAAAAAAGTTTTCAAGAGGACCATTCTGTTTGAAAAGGAATGTGAAGTAGACCGCAACTAATCGGTGACCTCGCAATTGGGGCCACAACATCATCAGAGATCCATGCCTGATTCATCTTGATGAAAGTCAAACGATCCACATTATCTGTGGAAAGCCGGATGCGTTTGTCTATAATGACACCTCCCAGCTGTGCTGAAGGTCCGCTCAGATATGACGCTGGCTGCTGGGCAGGACAACACCTCTATGGCGTGACGAGCCAGCTCGGGCCATTCGTCCATTTTGGATACCCAGAAGTCTATTGGGTCCGGAACACATGCAAAAACATCGGTGTTGAGACGCAGATAGTCGTGCACCATGATCTTAAGCTGATCTCTGGGTGTTGGATGTGTGCCCTGCATTGCATGTGTTGGTGAGGTGGTAAACAAAGATTGCCAGAGGTCACCCATTAGGCTTCCGCCACCTTGCCTGCTGCTGCCGCTACGCCTACTTGGCACTCTACTGCTATCACGTCGCTGATGTTGTCCACCGTGACATTTGGGGAACGTGAAGCAGACGCAACAGATGTCTCCAGTTGATCAATCAGCAAGGTCTCCATTTCCTGCATTTTACTCTCTATTTGGGTGGGTGGAAGGAAAGTGCTGAGTTTTGTTTTGTACCGGGGTCCAGAGGTGGCCACCCAGTAACGTTGTTCATTTGATGGCCTTAATGCGAGGATCATGTTGGAGGAAATGGAGCATCCAAGCACTCATGTGAGAGATGGAGCCTTGATTCCCAAGCCTCTGGGTCGAGGGCACTAGCAAACTGATCTTCCTCATCTTCCTCCTCCGCCTCAAATTCGCGCCAACCTCTTTCCAAGGCAGGGAAGTCAGTAACATCGGTGTCTAGGAATACCCCCCCTCCCCCTCCTCCCCCCTCCCCCGCGGGCCTCCACCCACAGTTCAACACACCCCGGGATTTTTCCCTGAGATATGCCCCCTGAGAGTGAGCGCCCTTTGCACAAGTCTGGCCCCCGAACCACTCCAAAATTAAGACCGGGGAAAATTTGAAACTGCCCGGGCCTTGTGGATTTGAGGGAGAAAAAGGGCTCCGGTCCGCATTGGGGGCCCCGGCTCCCCCCTCCTCGCTGGGGGGACCTGTTTTTCAGATTTTGTCCAACGATCGTTCCAGAACAAAGATCACCAAAATGCTCGCTGAAAGGGCCATTGTCCGCACGGGGACCTTTTTGGGGGGGTTTCTTCAAAAATGGCGGGAAAGGTTCAGACTCTTTCACCTGCCTCCACTTCGGGGGTTAAAACACCCCGGGTCCGCACCGCTGCTTGCCCGGGGCCTTTTCACTTCGTACGGGCGTAATGGCTTTGGCGCTGCTGCCCCCCTTTCGCTGGATTTTTTGGGGGAGGGGGGAAATTTTCCAGCGTTTTTGCCAGGGTCAACAATGGACGGTTGACGGGGGGGCCCGAGTGACGCTCCCAACGCAGCCAGGCGGGAAACGAAGCGGGGTTTTCGAAGGGGGGGGGAATTGCGAACTCAGACCTCGACCCTTTTTTAAAAAGGAAGCCCCAGCCGAGTACTCTTTAGAAATTTCGGACAAACAAGGTTTCATGAAAATGTCCGGGGGGAAGGGATGTCCCTCCACCCCTCCCGTTTTTAAAGGGGGCCCCCCCAAAAAAATTTTTCCCCCCCGGGTTTTTTCGCCACCCCCCCTTGTGGCACAAGGTTTTTTTAAACCCAGCCAGCGCTGGGTTTCCCGTTGCTTAAAAAACCGCCACACTACTGACCTGTGTGGGCCCGGTCCCCAAGGCAAAATTAAAATTTCAAAAAACCCCGGTTTTTTTCGGGGAACGTGATCCCCCCAAAGAGGCCCTTGGGGGGAAAAGGGGCCCTGCACCACCCCTCCCGGTTTTTTGAAGAGGGCGCCGACCCTGAGAGCCACCGTAACCCCCAGAAATCCCCCCCAGCCCCCCAGTGAGCTGCCACAGAGATATAGGGGCCCTTTGGGGCCTTTGTTATTTTCAGGGGTTGCCCGGGGGTGAGATGGACTTTTCCCCAACAGTTTCAGACAAACGCGCTTGAAATTTTGTTTAACGGGGGCTGGTGTGTTGACGATTTTTAAACGAAAAAATTTAAAAATCGGCAAGGTTTTTGGGTGATAAAAATTTCCAGTTAAAGGGCAAAAAAAAAGGTTTTAAAATCTCTCCCATCACTATTAAGATCGCCCCTTTTTTTGGGCGCTTCCTGAAATTTTTTGGCGGCCAGCAAAAAATTTTCGAAAAACGGGGTTTGAGATTGTTTGCGCCCAAATGACTGGGGAATGTGTTTGGTTGCGTTTGGGCTGGAAAAATCACATACCCCTTTTTAAACATAGAAAAGCTTTTCCGTTTCAGCCTCAGTTCAAATCAGTGCCCCTCATGGGGATAGGATTTTCCCGCTCTCCCTGGGGCCAAACACTCAGCAAAATTTAGCCCTTTTTTCGAAACAGAGAAACCTTTACTTTTAAAGCGTGACCCTTTTCCAATTTAGTTAGTTTAAAGATTTGAAGATTTTATTAGTTTAGCTAGAAAATTTTAAAAACCCAGCATCTCCCGCTGTAAAATTCACGGGGTGGGGGGGGGGGGGGGCCCCCCCGGGGAAAGGCGAACACAGACAAGCTCTTTTAAAAAGGGAACACTGGATAAAGTTCACCAAACTTAGTGTGCCCAAGGTAGTGAAAAACCCTTTATTTTTTACGTTGCTATTAAAAATATTTCCTGGAAAAGGGGGAAAGCCTGAATTTAAAAATTTTTGGAAAAAAATCATTTCTAGTAATTGCGGTCTCTTTTTTGCTGCAAAACCCCAAATTTTTATTATCAGTATACATTTCAAATAGGTGTTTTTTTTTCCCCAAATTACCCCCTGGGGACTTTTGATATATCCCCCTTTGCATTTAAAATTAAACTCCAGAAATTCTTGTAGCAGCACAGGTTGTTTGTTCCCAAAAAATTACCGTGTTCATACGAAAAAAAATCACAGTTAAAGTGTTTTTTTTTTCTTTTGCGCACCCAGCCTGTTCATTGACGCAAACATCTTCGTTAAAACTTAAAAAAAGAAATTTATATTCACCCCAGGGTGAATTGGGAAAGGGGCAAAAAATAACCCTTTTTTATATCAAAACAAAAACAGTTATGTGTTTTTTTTTCTTTTGCACACCCGCATGTTCATTGACCAGGGATCCCATGTAAATCTTAAAAACCCCCAATTCTAAATTCACCACAGGTAAATTTAAAGGGGAAAAAATTAAAAAGTTTATTATACCAAAAAAATAAAAAATACGTGTTTTTTTGGGCTCTTGCCCCAGGGCCCATTTTTGTTTAAAAACCTTGGGAGTTTTAATTTGAAAACCAGCAATTTTGTTTTGATTAGAGGGATTTGAGAATAGCTGTGATTTGCCGTCTTTTAATAGAGATTTTCCCAAAAACTATTCCATACTTCTCAAATTTTTATATTTCTGAACATGGAGCGAAATGCAGGTGGTAGGCGAGCAAAGAGGGGGGTAGCACATGGAGGTAGAGGTACGAGAGAAGGTGCTCCTTTCAGTGCTGGCGACAACACGCATGCCAGCGGATCGTCAGTTGCAGGACCGTCAGGCCTGTCATCGCTGGGTCAGGGCCTGTGAATCTAAGTAACGAAACATCGTCGCCAATCTGTCCTTCAGGGGTTAATGCAACCTGCATCTACAGTTTACCTCTCGTCCTCGCAGTACGGCCACAAATTCGATCAGCATCTCAGCATCCGTCCAACATGAAGCAGCCCAAATGTCAATCTGTACCCACCACTGTGGATAATCCATTTCTGAGACCTCTTGAGGACAAAATGCGTTGGGTCAGAAGGCATGTTAAAAGATAAAGAGGATATTTATCTGCTCTGACGCCCAGTTACTGATGCCATCAGAGGAGGTGAAGGAAGCCCGGTCAATCGGAAAAAAATCCCGGGGCGGTCGGAACGCCTTGCAGTGCCCCTTGTTGTAGCCCTTAGCTTCTGGATGCAGAAAGTCAGGACGACCAAGTCACCTGTGTTGATGATGATGATGATGACGACATTGCGGATCCATCCTGGTCTTTTCCGCAGAATTTGCTTGCGAGCGCTTCATCAGTGGACGAGGAGGAAGACGATGGGGTAGTGTCAATACGGGTCCCGCCACAAAAAGGGAGAGGGCGGTCGCAGAAGTCCGCTGATATGATTCCGCCAGGGCCACGGTCAGCGCAAACCCCGCTCCTCGCTATCGCCGTCAAAAAGGTCCAGGGCCTCTCAAGCCTGGGCCTTCTTTGAGCAAAGCCTCTGATTCACCCAGCGATGTATATGCCGCCTTTGCCGGGAAACGCATAAGTAGAGGCGAAGAACCTTAAGTGGTTAACCACCACCAACATGTCTAGTCACATGCAGCGAATGCATGAGTTGAAATGGAGGGGAACACTTGGCCAAAAAGGCCAGACCGACGCCGGGCCCCCAACCCCTGTCACACCCTTTGTCTCGCCTCCTCCTCCTCCGCCACCACCAAGCGTTCCTCAGCTGCCATGTCTCTCAGAGTCATGATCAGGGATCAGCCTCCGCTTCAGCCTCCACCGTCGCCCGAGTACCACCAGCACCACCAGAGACCCATCCTACCCCTTCTCCTTCCGCCAGTTTGACGACCTGCACGCCGTTCAGTGGCCAGTCTAGCAGCCAGCCTTCTGTCTTCCAGGTTTGGTGCAGAAGAAAAAACTTTAAACCCAAACCATCCCAAAGCCAAAAGCCTGATGTCGGCATTGCCCGGCTTTTGGCCTTGGAAAATGTTGCCTTTCCCTCTGGTGGACACAGAGGGTTCCGCCAGTCATGGCCTCGCCTGCCCCCAATACCAGATGCCGAGCAGGCATTTCTTTGCCAGAAAAAGCCGTCCTGCCCTGGCCAGCCACGTGTCATCTAAAATTTCAGCGCGTTGTCTGCAAACTGTGTCCGGAAAAGTCCATTCACCACCGACACATGGATAGTAAGCACGGCCAAGGCCGCTAAAATCTCTTGACAGCTCCCCTGGGTGAGCTGGGTGGATGTTTGGGGTGACGGTGGTCTCAGGTCGGCGCAGCTCTTCAAAAAACCCCAGGATGGTGCGGGCTCTTTCCCCCCAAGGGCCTCT
>JAODAL010067323.1:0-17346 GCA_025379985.1 Phyllomedusa bahiana | reverse complement strand
CGTTTTTCTTTGATTTTTAAACTTCTCAATTCTGAAACGGGGGCCTGCTTCCCCCCCAGCGGGGCTTTTCAAAATGAAGGGGGATGGCATCAATCCCCCCCCCCCCTCATTGTTTGTGCTCGCTCTCGAGACAGTGTCATTGTGTGAGAGCAGAGGGAGTGAATAGCAGCGCTCTACAGATATCCTCCAATGGAGAGTTTGCTGCCTGGAGTGATGTGCTGCTAACCTCCCTCCCTGGATGGTAGCCAGGCAGGATGACCGGACCGACTGACGGACGGACCAACCTGCTTGCCTGCAAAGAGACGGTCTGTTCACTGCCGTGTGATTGCACTGAACGAAGCGAAGCAGGAAGTTGTTTGCTTAGCAAAATGACTCCAGGCTACTGAGCATGCCCGGACTCATTTTACTAGTAGCAGAAGAACACAGAGGCAGGGGGAGCAGGGAGCATGCGCAGGAATGCGCGCTACTGTGATTACGACCGGGGGCTGGGTGAAATCCTAATGAGTAGATCCGTCAGCCTATAGAAGACCAGGGGGAGGAATCCGACCGGAGCAGCTGAACAGTGAGTTTTTTTTTTTGTACTAACACCTACGAATGTGAATGAGGGTGCGTTTTTTGTGGGCTGAAGTTAACTTTTTGTTGGTACCAGTTTGGAATATATGTGACTTATCACTTTTATTCCAGTTTTGCCATTTTGGATCTTTTTTTCTTCTACCGTGTTCAGCGTACGGGAAACATGATTTTTTATATTTTTATTTTTTATTATTTTTTACATTCAGTCCGACTAAAGTACTTCACCACTAGGTGGCACGATCATTTGTACAACCTTATGCATTGTACTGTGTAGATAATAAATTGGGGTGTACCAATATGGCGGTTTAACTGCTTTCTGCCTGGGGCAGGAAGTAATGAAACAAAAAACATGTCGGGTGATCAAAGCCTTCATAAGTGATCGGGACACATCGATCTCACCGCTGATGTCCCGATCAGAGTGAGAAATGGTGGACGGCACCACTTCTTATTCATTTAGCTGCTGCAACTATCTTTTTCAGCAACGTCTAAGGGATTAAACACCGTGGATGACAGTGGCTCCAGTTAGCAGCTGACATCCGCCGAAACTGCCCTTTACTGGCACTGGAACATAAGTTTACGTCCAGTATCGTTAAGGGGTTAAAACCAGATACTGATACATATTCTATTTTTCTTATCCGTTTTTATTTTCTGATTTGTAGATTTCTCAATTGTGTTGTCTGTATATGATTATGGGGACAGCCTACTTGCATGAGCGGTTTTTAACAGCATTTAGACAGATTCTTTAAGGAGCTACACGGACATAGGAGCCTGTGAACAGGAACAGACCCATTCACTTCTAGAAGAGAGCTTTCTAGGCATGTTCTTTGACCAGAGAAGTGAAGTCGTCACTGTGCAGGGAGAGGGGATGCTGTAACTCCCATTGGGGATGGTGGATCCTGTTTTATCTATACACATTGGTGTCGCCTTTCAGTGTAATCCTGCCTGTGGTGATAATGAGGAGACTGCTGAAAGCTTTCTCTAGAGAACAGGAAGTGTCAGACTATTATGAGGTCTAGTGGCCAAAGTGAAAACTGCAGGACTTCAGGATTCTGATATAAATAAAACAGTTTGTAAAAAATGTGTTTAACATGAAAACATGCGTTAAACCAGAAGTCCTTTTCTGATTTACACATTTTCTTTAGGCTAGTCAATAAATATTAATCAGTGGAGGTCCATCTCCCAGCCCCCCAGTGATCTCTTTGAGGGGGGGCCATAGAACTCAAGTCTGAGCCCTTCCATCTTTTCATTATTTACATGTTCTGTAGTCCTTGTAGTGGCTGTGGCTAACCTGAATGGGACAGTCTTTTGCCAAGTTTTTAAAAAGGAAGGGCTCGGATCATCTTTAAAGGGGTTTTCTTATTACAAGCTTTCGTGGGCATCTAGAGCTTTCTCGCTTTCTTGCAGCTTCAAATCCAGGGCTGTCTCTCTCTTCCCTGTAGGCAGGTCTCTCCTCCCAGTAGCTGTGTCTTCCCTCATTGAAGGCTGGTGACATCATCATTCTGTGTGAGCAGTGAAAGGGAGAGGATGCCACAGCTCTGCAGACCACCTGCAGTGGTCAGTTCTCATGTCTGCACAGCTGTCACCTCCCTCCCAGGCTGCACAAGCTCCTTGTAACCAAAACACATGCATTGCTGTCAACAGATATACGTACAGCCTGAACTGATGAAACAAATGTGAAAAATGAACTCTGCTCCCCCCACCCATGTAACACAGCCTTAGACACTCTGCTCCCGCTCTACCTCCTGCCTGATAACAGAGGGGGGGCCAGAGTGCATTTCTCTTTAGTTTAATCCGTTCAGGCTGTATGTATAACTGCTTACACCAATACTGGTGTTCTGGTTACAAGGAGCTTGTAGAGGGAGGTGACTGCACTGCAGGCATGAGAGCTGACCTCTGCAGGAGGTCTGAAGAGCTGTAACATTCTTTCTGTGTATAAGGCTGTGTTAGGTTCACGACTCCCCACCCCTCTCCATATATCAATTAGAGACTCAGTAATTGCCCTGAGCTATCACTGGGAGAAGGGGCATAGAGGAGCTCAGCCATTTACAATTTCATTTTACACAGCTCATAGGGAAGAGAGTGCAGACAACCAATCATAACGTGGGGGGCGTGTCCCATCCAGGGGGCTTGACCCAACAGGGCTGAATGAAATATCAGGCAGCCAATCATAGCAAAGGGGGCATGGCTTGACCACTTGCTGCAGAAATAACTCTAGACACGCACAGATTAGCTCATAGCTACTATACTAAATGATTTAGGTAATGCAAACCAAATGCAAAAGTGCTTATTTTTATTTTCCCCATCATTACAGATATGATCTTTGTAGCGGGGAAAACCCCTTTAAAGGGGGCTACAATTTAGCATGCAATGCAATTTTAATGTAATTATATGATAATCGGGTTATAGGTGAATTAAGCAGAATAAAATGGTGATTATATAAAGTAGTATGATTACTTACATGTTAAGAAAGCATACATACAAAGATTAAATTCAACATAAGAGTTCTATGCGGTATACAAAGGTTCATTACTTACATCACCATGGTACTACTCATCTGCAGCCGGAGATGCAGTGGCTAGGACAAAGAGCTCTTGGTATAATCTCAACACTTGGATGGGCATCAACTTTTCACAGGCACGAAATTCCATCTTAGCCACCAACTTAACCAGGTTTTTATATGCTTACTAGATTGTTCGAGCCATTTATTATCACACAAGCATGGAATGCACACCTGTTATTTGTCCATCATACCTCTCCTCCCGGAGCAGCCTAATCTTGGGTCAAGATATGTCAGTCAAAACAGTTTTCAGATGAGAAAGTTCCTCAAGGCCACAGCAAATACACAACAACATAGTACATACAAGTTATGAGAAAATTAAGAACATAACCTGCTGTGAGAACACAATATAGTAATCTATGATCCCACTGAAATAGTAATAACGGATGACTAATTCTCACCAGAAATTCAGAAAGCACAACATCATGGTGTATTAAAACAAAATGGTGCATAACCAATAATCAGCTACATATATTTTTATTACCATTGCAGACAGAAGCAGCAATACCCTGTTTCCCCGAAAATAAGACAGTGTCTTTATATTCATTTTTGCTCCTAAGGACGAAATAAGACTTTAGGGGATGTCTTATTTTCTATGAACAATAATTCACATTTATTGTTGAACAAATAATCAACATGTATTAATATACTGTAGTGATTTCATCACAAACATCAGCAGAAGCAGCCAAACTCTGAATTGCATAAAAAAATGCACTACATCTTATTTTCAGGGGTGTCTTATTTTCGGGGAAACAGGGTATCTAGCACAGACATTAGGAAAAAGTATGGTGGATGTGCTAGGACATGCACATATAATCAATGAAAAGGGTGCAGCGCATGTCCAGTTGGTTGAATGAGGTGCTAATAGTTGAAACCTCACTTATCTAATATTGATGTCCTTTCCTAAAAGGGAAAATAAGCCCAAACAACACTTTAATCCCTTACCGAGACAGAACGTACCCATACATCCTGGTGCCAATAAGGTTCTATGTAGCGGGATTACTCGATCGGTTAATATTCCAGTGGAAGCTTTGTCTCCCATTTTATCGCTTTCTGCACCAGGTAAGAAGTGATAAAACTATAATTTTTTAACACCCTCATGCATTGTTTAGACAATGCAGAAGTGTGTATAGATGACCACGCCCCCTAGTGGTCAGGTACCATAGGGGCACTTACTGTTGCAGTAAAAAAAAAAAAAAAAAAAGTTGCACATTATTGGTATTTCCTCTTCCGTTTAAGTCCAATCTATTAAAATATAATATCATTTATCCTGAACCCTGTAGAAGAAAAAAGAATCCAAATGCCAAAATTGCAATTTTTTTTGGGGGGGGGAGGAGGGTGGGGAGAGGGGGGGGGTCATGTCACGTCCCCTGAAAAACTGAAATAAAAAAATGATCAAGTCGCATCTATCCCACAATGAAGCCAATAAAAAGTACACCACCAAAAGGTCCTTGCATCAGAAACCAATACACCAGCAGGTAAGGTCTTTTCCAATAAAGGGCTACAGGATAGTATAAAAAGACGTGTGTATCTGCTAACGCGTTTCTGACCCTATACTGGGTCCTTGATCACGGCATAACAAACACAATAAAAAGTACACTTTAGGCCCAAAAAATGAACTATCACTGAGGTTCATTGATCAAGTATAAAAAAGTTATTCGCGGCAGAAAATGGCATTGTGGCACAGATTTAAAAAATAGAAAAATATTTGGAATTTTTTTTTTTTACTTACGGTCTTAGAACACAACAACCCTGCATATTTGAAATTAACAGAATCGTATCAAACTTCAGAATACAGGTAACGCATCATTTATACCAAAGATTGAATGCTGTAAAAACCAAACTCTCAAAAACGTGGTGCGAGTATGTTCATACATTTCACTTAGAATATTGTTTTAGTGGTTTCCTAGTATATTCTATGGTACGGTGAATGACACCATTAGAAAGTACATCTTGTCCCACAAAATAAAGGCCCTCATATATGTCTACAGTGGTGGCCAAAAGTATTGGCACCCCTGCAATTCTGTCAGATAATCTCAGTTTCTTCCTGAAAATGATTGCTTTGGTATTATTCTCTTCTTTTAATTTGTCTTCAATGGAAAACCACAAAAAGAATGGTCATAAAGCCAAATTGGATATAATTCCACACCAAACATAAAAAGGGGGGTGGACAAAGTATTGGCTCTGTTAGAAAAATCATGTGATGCTTCTCTAATTTGTGTAATTAACAGCACCTGTAACTTACCTGTGGCACCTAACAGGTGTTGGCAATAACTAAATCACACTTGCAGCCAGTTGACATGGATTAAAGTTGACTCAACCTCTGTCCTGTGTCCTTGTGTGGACCACATTGAGCATGGAGAAAAGAAAGAAGACCAAAGAACTGTCTGAGGACTTGAGAATCCAAATTGTGAGGAAGCCTGAGCAATCTCAAGGCTACAAGTCCATCTCCAAAGACCTGAATGTTCCTGTGTCTACCGTGCGCAGTGTCATCAAGAAGTGTAAAGCCCATGGCACTGTGGCTAACCTCCCTAGATGTGGACGGAGCCCATGGCACTGTGGCTAACCTCCCTAGATGTAAAGCCCATGGCACTGTGGCTAACCTCCCTAGATGTGGACGGAGCCCATGGCACTGTGGCTAACCTCCCTAGATGTAAAGCCCATGGCACTGTGGCTAACCTCCCTAGATGTAAAGCCCATGGCACTGTGGCTAACCTCCCTAGATGTAAAGCCCATGGCACTGTGGCTAACCTCCCTAGATGTAAAGCCCATGGCACTGTGGCTAACCTCCCTAGATGTGGACGGAAAAGAAACATTGACGAGAGATTTCAACACAAGATTGTGCGGATGGTGAATAAAGAACCTCGACTAACATCCATCAACATAGAGTTTACAGGAAAAAAAAAAGAGGCATTCAAAGAAAAGATCACGGTCCCTACAGTCAGACATGGCGGAGGTTCCCTGATGTTTTGGGGATGCTTTGCTGCCTCTGGCACTGGACTGCTTGGCCGTGTGCATGGCATTATGAAGTCTAAAGACTACCAACAAATTTTGCAGCATAATATAGGGCCCAGTGTGAGAAGGCTGGGTCTCCCTCAGAGGTCATGGGTCTTCCAGCAGGACAATGACCCAAAACACACTTCAAAAAGCACTAGAAAATGGTTTGAGAGAAAGCACTGGAGACTTCTAAAGTGGCAGCAATGAGTCCAGACCTGAATCCCATAGAACACCTGTGGAGAGATCTCAAAATGGCAGTGTGGAGAAGGCCCCCTTCAAATCTCAGGGACCTGGAGCAGTTTGCCAAAGAAGAATGGGCTAAAATTCCTGCAGAGCATTGTAAGAAACTCATTGATGGTTACCGGAAGCGGTTGTTCGCAGTTATTTTGGCTAAAGGTTGTGCTACCAAGTATTAGGCTGAGGGTGCCAATCAGGGCCGGACTGGGACCAAAAAATCAGCCCTGGCACAAAACCCCCACCAGCCCACATACAATATCCGCCACCAGCCCACATACAATATCCGCCACTCTGCTACAATAAACACCACTATAAACATCAGCAAGAAAGTAAAATTGGCAGACAGAAACTCCTATTCACAGGGTTAGTTACAAGCGTACAATTGTTTTTACAATTAGGGACAAGTGTACGCTGCCCCTAAACAAATGTCTGATATAACTTACAATACCGCTTTGAGTATGGTCAAGTCACATGACAATAAATACAGCACCGATCCAACAGAACAAAATAACCCCGGACACCCAGGGACTCACAGCAGACCACTTATCTGTTGAGAGTCGCTTTCTTTGCCTTTTCTTCTTCATCCGGCCCAGAACACCATGATGACTTCTCCAGCCGTAACTCATCTCTGCAGAATTAACCACACAAACATCTTAGACTTCACACTTTGCCAACACCTCTTTACCCCTGCCCCACCTGTGTACAAACTCCCAATGCAAAGCACCCCCAAATGGTTATAGTGACCCCTTTTGCCCCTAACAGTTAATGTTCCCACACAGACAGTCTCTGGGGCTCCCACTTCTGTACAGTCTTAGTTATGTTTTGCTTCCTTATATAATAGGTAGGTTAACCTTTCATACAGGACATAGGTATGCTCCTAAATTCAATAAATAGGTAGACCCCCCTTTTGAGTAGGTAATTAGGCAAGTAGGTAAGAATATAGGCCCCCTATTAGATAGGTAGTTACATAAAGCAGGCTGATAAATAGGCCACCGTCAGGAATGCCACAGCAGTCCAGAACATCCCACCAGTCTGGCCCTGCCGGTGCCTGGGAGATGCGCAGCAGTTAAGCGGCCGAGCTTACAGCATCCCAGTGGAAATAGTCTGGGCCTCTACATGGGGAGTTGGGCACAATGGTTTTTGACAGAAATCCTGCTTACCAACTACTAGGGTCGCAATAAGAGGACCCACAGAGCAGAACGGCTGAAGTAGATCGGCAGGTAAGGGCCCAGGGCAGGGGGAGACAGGCTACATGGTGAGACCCAAGGGAGGTGGAGGCAGGCTTGATAGTGAGACCCAAGGGAGGTGGAGGCAGGCTACATGGTGAAGCCTAAGGGAGGTGGAGGCTGGCTACATGGTGAAGCCCAAGGGAGGTGGAGGCAGGCTACATGGTGAAGCCGAAGTGAGGTGGAGGCTGGCTACATGGTGAAGCCCAAGGGAGGTGGAGGCAGGCTACATGGTGAAGCCTAAGGGAGGTGGAGGCTGGCTAGATAGTGAGACCCAAGGGAGGTGGATGCAGGCTACATGGTGAAGCCCAAGGGAGGTGGAGGCAGGCTACATGGTGATGCACAAGGGAGGAGGAGGATGCAGGCTACATGGTGGTGCCCGAGGGAGGTGGTGGAGGCAGCTACATGGGTGAAGCCCAAGGGAGGTGGTGGAGGCAGGCTACATGGTGAAGCCCAAGGGAGGTGGTGGAGGCAGGCTACATGGTGAAGCCCAAGGGAGGTGGTGGAGGCAGGCTACATGGTGAAGCCCAAGGGAGGTGGTGGAGGCAGGCTACATGGTGAAGCCCAAGGGAGGTGGTGGAGGCAGGCTACATGGTGAAGCCCAAGGGAGGTGGTGGAGGCAGGCTACATGGTGAAGCCCAAGGGAGGTGGAGGCAGGCTACATGGTGAAGCCCAAGGAGGTGGTGGAGGCAGCTAACTGGTGAAGCCCAAGGGAGGTGGTGGAGGCAGGCTACATGGTGAAGCCCATTGGAGGTGGAGGCAGGCTACATGGTGAAGCCCAAGGGAGGTGGTGGAGGCAGGCTACATGGTGAAGCCCAAGGGAGGTGGTGGAGGCAGCTACATGGTGAAGCCCAAGGGAGGTGGTGAGGCAGGCTACATGGTGAAGCCCAAGGAGGTGGTGGAGGCAGGCTACATGGTGAAGCCCAAGGGAGGTGGTGGAGCAGGCTACATGTGAAGCCCAAGGGAGTGGTGGAGGCAGGCTACATGTGAAGCCCAAGGGAGGTGGTGGAGGCAGGCTACATGGTGAAGCCCAAGGGAGGTGGTGGAGGCAGGCTACATGGTGAAGCCCAAGGGAGGTGGAGGCAGGCTACATGGTGAAGCCCAAGGGAGGTGGTGGAGGCAGGCTACATGGTGAAGCCCAAGGGAGGTGGTGGAGGCAGGCTACATGGTGAAGCCCAAGGGAGGTGGTGGAGGCAGGCTACATGGTGAAGCCCAAGGGAGGTGGTGGAGGCAGGCTACATGGTGAAGCCCAAGGGCGGTGGTGGAGGCAGGCTAGATAGTGAGGCCCAGGTAAGTGGAGGCAGGCTAGATAGTGAGGCCCAGGGGAGGTGGAGGCAGGCTAAATGGTGAGGTCCAGGGGAGGCAGAGGCAGGCTACATGGTGAGGTCCAGGGGAGGCAGAGGCAGGCTACATGGTGAGGCCGAGGGTAGGTGGAGGCAGAGGCTGGCTACATGGTGAGGCAGAGGCTGGCTACATGGTGAGGCAGAGGCAGGCTACATGGTGAGGACCAAGTAGTAAATTGAAGGACACTTACCAGACTAATGGGACAGTCCTCCGCAGGAGCAGGCATCTTCCTGGATAGGCAGGAAGCTCCTCTGCTCAGCGTCCTGCCAGGCCTGCAGTGGGCGGGGTTGGAGGTCTGAGGAGGCGGAGCAGGAGCACTGAACAGGGAGCCAGGCAGTCAGTGCTCTTCTCCTCTGCACGGAGCTGCCTGGCCCCGCCCCCTGAGCTCACTGCGAGCTGTGCTGCTGCCCGAGCCTCCTCCTGCCTCAGCAAGTGAAGCGGCCGCTGCGGAGCTGCGCGGCCAGCCCAGACATAAAGTCTGATGCTGCCAGCACAGACACTGGGGCGTGGAGCGGCCCACAGCAGCGGCCGTGGCCCTCCCCAGCTAATCATCACATCCTTAACAGCGGCGCTGCTCCTGTATTAAAGAAGGTAGGAGCAGCGTCAGCTGATCTCATGTAAATGCAGGCGGCCCAGGAGTCACACGGCCCGCCGGGCATCCACCCAGTCGGGCAGGTGCTCAGTCCGGGCCTGGTGCCAATACTTTTGTCCGGCCCATTTTTGGAGTTTTGGGTGAAATGATCAATGATTTGATTTTTGTCTCATTCTGTTGTGTTTTTTCTTTGCAAGCAAAATAAATGAAGATATTAATACCAAAGAATTTGTGATTGCAATCATTTTCAGGAAGAAACGGAGTATTATCTGACAGAATTGCAGGGGTGCTAATACTTTTGGCCACCACTGTAAGTCGGTGGAAAAATAAATAAGTTGAAAGGCAGGGAAGGAAAAAACTTTGATGCATATTACTATGAGTGGGAGGTGGTTAAAGGAGTTGTCTGCTTTTTATGTTTTTTTTTTTTTTTATCATTGCTGCTGAGATCACAGGAATCGGCTGCAATATGTGAGGGAACCCAACAATGTGTTCAGTTCTACAACTGCACTACCACAGGAGAAATTAAGGGGCCCATGTATGAAAACTGTCTAGGTCTAAGACTGCACTTGTTGCCCATAGCAACTAATCGGAGCTCCCCTTTTATTTTTTGAGAGCACAATATGAAATGAAATGGAGCTGTGATTGGTTGCTATGGGCAACAAGGAAATTGTTAGACCTAGATAATTTTCATACATATAGCCCTAAGTGTTAGGGGCTGTTCACACGGCATTGTTGGAGCTGAAAATCGCATCCCAAAATGCGGCAATGATCATGCAGCTGCGTGTTTTGATGCGTCTTGGCTGCAGCAGGATCGCACCCTATAGTTTTAATACAGGGCTTCTGCTGCGTCTTTTGGACCAAGAATTGACCTGTCAATTCTTGGGACGGATCTGAAAGACTCGGTGAGACACGCATTGGCGATCACTCGTGTGAACGTCGATGTGTGTTTCACATTAAAGGCAACGTAAATCACACTGCTATTTATTAGACACGTGTTTGGGTCCATTTGGGGTCCAACAGATGGATTCAAACACGTATCTAAAAGCGTATGTTGACACGGACCCAACCCGCCGTGTGAACATACCCTTAGGCTAGGTTTACATGGTGTATTTGCAGGGCGTAATTACGCACCGCAATTATGCCGTATAGCCGGGGACGGGGGTCAGCACCTCGTCAGCCCATAGACTTGCATTACCAGCGGCGCGTATACGCCGCTAGTAATTCACACGTCGGTTATCTCCCCCCTCGGCGTATTCGCCGAGCAGGGAGAGGAGACGTAATCCATAGTTCTCTATGAGAACTGTGGATTACCGTAATGGCTTGGACGTATTCCAGCCGTAATTTGTGCACTTCGGCGCGTAATTACGGACTGAAATACGTCCAAATTTAAGCCGTGTGAACATGGCCTTACACTGCCCAAGATTTAAATCCATAGGCTGGATGGCTGAGTATGTTGGATCCTCCAAGAAAGGCACGTTTCCTGCTAACTGACGGATATGAAAAAACAATGGTCTCCCATCTGTTCTCTCAGAATACCCTAACGGAGAATTTGGAAAATGGAGTTTCTGAAGCAGATCTAAGCTTAATTTAATGTCTTCCAGTTAAAAAACACATCCTAATATTTCATCATGCTATCTTCAAACCAGAAGCTTTTAATAGAGGACATCAAACGGAAAGCAGTTGTTAAAGTAATGAATTGCACCTTGGATATGGAGTTGCATGCTACTTTCTCTATTGGAAACAGATGATGGCTTTGCTATAACGTGCCTACGTTGACTGGCTAGGGTACATGCTGTTAGAAGCCGTTTTTATGGACTTGTACATCTGCTGTGCTACATATTAGGAGCCAGCGCATATATAGTAGAGATCTCTAGGACGTCAGAGGTGGATTGCTCAATCCCAAAGTTGAGTCACATTCTTAAAGTTTTTCACCAGCGTTGCCCAAAAATAAATGTTTAAACTGTAGTAGCTTATGGTTGCCACCTACGGTAAATCTGTACTTTGGTAAAGAGGACTATGAGCTCTCGTCGTATTACCGGGAATGGTTTTGTGCAATATTCCTAATGTTATTTCTACATGCTCCCTGTGACTTGATCCCTTGGCTTGCATAAGAAAAGCCACATGTTGCTGTTTGTTTTTCTGTGCATTGATTATCACGTCTTGGTAAGAGGGTAATAAGACTGTTTGAAGGGGACTATTGTTTCCTTAAGAAGCTTTTTCAGGACTTCCTTTTCTCCTTGTTTGCCCATAATCCAAGCCTTGTGTTAAATACTTCTTGTTCTCTTCATAGCACTTCCAGACCATGATAAAGTCAAAGCTGAATGTGTTAACCCTTCGCAAAGAGCCTCTCCCAGCGGTAATCTTCCATGAGCCAGAAGCTATTGAACTCTGCACCACAACTCCACTAATGAAGCCCCGGCTGCAAGCAGGATGCAAGGTAATATACTGTATAACACCTGAAAGTTTTTGATCAGTTGCAGATATGTGTGTTTTCATGTTATTACTAAAGTGTCTGCCAGATTTCTTCATCTGTAAGAATGAAAACTAGTCTCCCCTAATTAGTTGCTTGAGATAAAGCATTCGTTTGTATATGAGAAACTACGCTCAACCCAATACCTAGTAGGTGACATGCAAGTCAAGGAATTGTTTGCACATTGAGTGGAAGGTGAGTGCAAGATTCAGTGAGTGGAAATCTGTGTACCTCTTGGAGTGCAAGAGGTATACAGATGCAAGGATATTGTGTAAGTGACAAGCCAGAACCCAGTACATCACAACTCCCTCTATAGCAGGGGTGTCAAACTCAGGGCTGTGGGCCAAATCTTGCCCACAGTGTAATTATATTTGGTCCACAAGTAAAGGCCAGGCAGTGTACAGAGGAGAAAAGGAAGTAGCCTGGGGCTGTCATTATACTTCTCTCACTCAACCCCTCTCCCCTGCATAGAGCAGAGAAGGGACCATGTGTCAGGAGAAGCAAATCAGACAGTGGACAACTGAAAAGGAACGCTCCTTCTCAGCCCCAGCATCTCTGCAGGCAGCAGGGTACTCTAAACGGAGACTGCACCGTGCAGCAGATAAGAAGCACTAGGAAGACCACAGGACACAGTGAGTTAACTGACCACAGTCAGTACAAATTAAGTGGGTACCAGTCTGTTTCTCTGACCCTGAGAGCATACCAGGACATAAGGCAGTGGGGGAGAAAAACACTTGAGGAAAAGACCAGGTTCTGTCATGCATCTTTCGTCTCCCACATAAAGCACATACAGCTGCACAGTGTCTATTAACCCTCAGCCTGGCTCAGTGGCAGATACAGTCCTAAAGACTATTAACCAGTTGGTGATCAGGCTGCAAATATAGTTGATGGTAGCATAATATTGATCACCCTGGGAAATTTTCACAAACTCTCACATGCATACAGCTCTCTGGAGCAGCTACTAAAATCGGCCAAGACAAAACAGGGCTAAATGTGTAGGCAGGGATTCCAACTAGATCATTGTAGACCTTTTTTCAATAAATAACAAGGTTGGCCATGACTTTGTCCAAGTTTTCAATTTTGGCCTACTGTGTATTTGAGTTTGACACCCCTGCTCTAGACTAAGGGGGACACTGAACCAACTACCCTCAAGGTTTCTAAAACAAGTACATTGCACATAGCGTTGTGCATGGTGATAAGATCATTGAAAACTCAGGTCATTAGGGATTGTTTTCATTCAGAAACTGCACCTATTGAAATGAAAAGAATGGGGTTTCACTTTAATCAATGTTCCCCTTTAAGCTAGGCCACATAATATCTAAGCAAGTAGTACTAAATGGTATCCATATCTAGTGCAGTAAAGGTTATGGTTGGCATCCATATGCTTGCTGGTGTAGAGGGTTTAAGGGCATGTTCACACGACTGATTTGGCCGCTGTTATGGCCAGAACCGCGGCCAAATCGCGCCTAATTTATTAACATGGTTTCCTATGGGAACCCGCGTTAATATTCACACACCGCGGGTTTGGCCGCAGCTTCGGGGCCGCGGCCAAACCCGCGCATGGGGAGAACTCTCCTGTGAATTAATTAATTTGCATGGGGGCAAACCCCGGCGCAAGCTGCGCCCCCAAACCACGCCCCACCCATGCCGAAACCACGCCCCCCGCCCGCGCCGCAAACTCGCGCCCGGAGACGCGAGGCTCGACGAGGCTTTAACCGCGGCGAAACCCGCGGCCAAGACCGGCGTGTGAACGGGGCCTAAGATCTCCAGTTGGGGGCAGAGAGAGGATTAATGCAGCATACCTGGGGTCTACTAGGTTAGTCATCGGTCCAGGCCCCAGCATTGTCCTGGCTGTCATTGGAGGGGGAGCACTGATGGTTCAGCTTCTTGTGTCCTCCCTCAGGTGATCGTAGAGATTTGTGCAGGGAGGTGACACAGATTATTGTGCAGCTGTAAGGTTATAACTACATAGTTTTCTTTATGATGGGCCAAAATGATTCAGGAATGCTCTACCAAATAGTTAAATAGAGAGTTTGAGGAGTCTTTGGGGAGCAGATTGTCCTTAAAGTGCTGTGGGATCTTCTAGACCTCATTGACTTTCCTTTTGTGAATTCAAATAATCTAATGTAGATAGGACAGTCTAAATAACCCAGTGTTTATCCTTAGGCTGTGTTCACACAGCTTATTCCCGACGGATTTGTGAGCCGTATTGAGCTCGCAAATCCGCCGTGAATAAGGGGCGGGACGGGGGCGGGGCCGGAGCGCGGCGGGGGCGCCGCTCCCAGCCCCATAGACAATGCATTGTTTACGGCGCGTACGCGCCGTAAATAATGTGCATGTCACTTTCTCTCCGCCCGGCGGATTCGCCGAGCGGGGAGGAGCGTCGGAATCCACTGTTCTCTATGAGAGCAGTGGATTACCGTAATGACAGGGACGGATTGGCGCCGTACTGCAGCGCAAATCCGGCGCGGAGTATGGCGCCAATCCGTGCCCAAATAAGCCGTGTGAACGAGGCCTTAGGATAAACCTAGATAAGATCGGGTTGAATGCTCAGTATGACCAATCCTTCCCATCATAGGGTATGTTCACACGGCATAATTCCGGCGTATACAGTAAGCGGCGCAATACGCCCGGTGTTTTGGGAATCGCGCTGATCAGCACGTACTCCCGAAGCACGGGGGTACCGGCAGCCCGATGGCCCCATTGACATGCATTGTTCACGGCGCGTAATCGCCTTGAATAATTGACATGTCACTTATCTTCCCACGCGTACAATACTATTGTATTGTACGCGTTGGGGGACGACACGTAATCCATAGTTCTGAGAGCTATGGATTACCATAATTGCAGGGTGCATTTTGCCACGTTTTAAGCGCAATACGCGGTGAAATACGCCCGCGATTACGCCTGAAAATAAGCCGTGTGAACCTAGGCTTTGATGGCATATTGATCGGATAGGCTGACAAGTTTGATAGGTGTGAGCAGGGGCGTAGCTACAGGGGGTGCAGCGGTAGCAGTCGCTACCGGGCCCTGCAGCCTGAGGGGGCCCAAAAGCCCTCCTGCCATATAAGAAGATACCAGCATTGTAAATGGCACATGGTAACTGGGGGGCCCTATTTCACTTTTCGCACCAGGGCCCAAGAGCTTGAACCTACGCCTCTGGGTGTGAGTCCTACCTCTGGGAACTGGCCACCGAAAGTATCACCTCAGAGTGGAGAGATAGTCGCACTTGTGCACCAGAGATGGGACCCACACCTATGAGACTTTGCATGTTCTGTCAATATGCCATCAAAGTCTTTGATGGGAATACCCTTTAAACCATTAAGAGCACTTATCACCAAGGTGGTAAAGGATTGTACATACTGAAAACCCAATAGATATAATTTATGTTTCCCCTAAAAGTGAACACTGGGTTATCCAGGCTGTCCTATATTCATTAGATTACTTAAAGTCAATGAGGTAAGTGCTCTCAGAGCTTTTTGGCAGTGGTCTGTCTACTTCCCTCTATGGTAGCTGTCTTATGATCCTTAGGTGAGCCATCCTAAACCTGGAACTTAAAAATTTCAGTTTTATTACGAATGTCTGTTTCTGGAGGCCCCAAAGTCCAAAATTTGCTTAGCTCAGTATCCCTTAAAGGGATTTTCTTACTACATTTATTAGCTTTTAACATGTAGGGAAAGGTAAATGAAGACTATTACCAAATATATTGCTCTTTTGATTTTGCTTTCTTCTGAAGATGAAGATTTTATCTCCTGTTAAAGCACACAAGTTTCATTGGTTGCTAACCACCTCTCTTTGCTTTCTTATATCTCATTGCCCTAAGCTACAGTCAGTCACTTCAACCATGGTAAGTTACTCCCCCGCAGAGTCTTCTCTTGAACAGACTTTGTTTATTTAACTAAAGTAACTAAAGGAAAAAGCTTTTGCCCTGTAGCCTTGTGTTTTACACTTTATAAATCTCCTGCAGTCATGTCACTGTGATAGGACTAGCTAGGAACAGCAGAGCTGATATGTCAATCACGGCTATAGACCGACCCATAACCTGACCAGGAAGTGTGAGTCAAAAAGCTGGCCGTGTCTCTGAAACTGCATGGTGAGAACCCCTTCAAAAGGGTTTTTCCAGTTTATAAAGTGAAAACGAATAGCCGACTCCTGGGGTCTCATTAGAATACCAAAAATAAAAACTATTTAGTTTCTTCTTATAAACTGGACAATTCCTTTAAATAGTTAGACAAAAGATCTGTATAATAAAAGAAATTCAGACCTAGGAGTACAGCCTAAAAGTGGGCCCTCAATTTACCCTTACCATTTTAACCTTTTTAATATGATCCATGCTATGTAGTCGAGCATGAAATATAGTGAAGATCAAGTGACCTTATGGAATTTTTCACACCACTTGCTGGCAATTTTATCATTTTAACTACAACTCTCACACACAAACCATGGATGAGGAGGTGTTTAGAAAGTGGACATCATGAATCTGGAGTGCAGTCTCCTCTATATATGGTCATTTCTCTGGGTGTCTGATCTTCATCCTCTCCTTTGGTTATAATCTATGGTCTGCTAATTTTCTGAAGTCTCTCCTGTGCTAAATGATGAATTGACTCCTCCTATGAATGTCCAAAGTGTATTTTCAGGGCTACAGTCTTCAGTGACCTGACTGACCTCAACACCACCTCTTGACATGTCTGTGAGACTTTGGAACTATTGGTCTAATCCAGTCTAGTCTGGCATATGTTAACAATGAAGTTCTCTGGAGTTTGATAGTTACCAGGCTTAGGTCAGGAGCAGATTCTCTTTTGAGCAGAATATCATAGTTTAGGTGATATATATTACAACAAAATTATATATATATATATATATATATATATATATATATTATACAAAATTTAATATATCACAGAAATTGTAAATGGATATTGCAAAAAAATAAAAAAAATTATATTACATAAAATATTATATATATATATAGGGCATGAAGTTGCCATATGTGTTCTGGAAGTCTGCTCCTGAATGAAGTTACAGGTTCAGGTTTCTATGGCATTGGCTAGCTATAAGGATTAACCTATTTGAGGTTTGAAATCCATAAACCAAGTTGCTGTGGATGTGCATGTTATATATGTTTAATCTTGTTATAATGAAAATGGACTGTTTATAACGGTTAGGCTATGTCTTCATAGAACGGGGTTTTTCATCAGATTTACGGCGGATTCAGTGTTTAGAATCTGCCGAAAATCCGACTGTGCCCAGCGCTGTGTAGGCCGCATTGAAAAATCTGTGCTGTAGTCTATGCAGCATGGTTTTTTTTCCATTCGGTTTTAAAATCCGGTGGATTTCCGTCGGATTCCGT
>JAODAL010067322.1:0-17347 GCA_025379985.1 Phyllomedusa bahiana | reverse complement strand
CGCAAAAAATAATTAATGATTATGCACAGATTTTAAAACCTAAATTATGCGTGATTAAAAAATCCGATCAATATAAAAAACCGTTCCGATTTAAAACTTTGTCGATAATAATCGCTCAACACTAGTTACTATGGCAACAAAGAGTCCTTCTGTTAGATAGTTTTCATAAATGAGACTTTTCATGTCATAAATAGTAAGCTGTCATTTACCTTGTAGTAATATGAGAGGGAATTGGCTTTTTGATGCTTTTCTATTTATTTTTGATTGGGCCCTGTATGCAGGTTTTTATTCATTATTTTTTTCAATGCGTGATCAAACTTAGGGTATGTTCACTGATGTGTTTGGGGCAATTTAAAACATTTAATTTTAGCTTCATTTTTTACAGTGTTTTCCCATGGTACTTATGTGAGGGGGGAAAACAAAGGTGAGTGGTGCAGCGCAGAACGCTTTAGAGTAGCTTGGCCAGTGTTTTTGCGTGCCAGCCCAACCCGCTATACGCCGGCTTTCACCCATCTGAAATCCCCTAAATCTACTTTTTAAAATCAGTGATCCTCACATAAATTATTAAAAAGGATCCCCATTGTATTTAAAAACCATTATATTTGAACCCAAAACTTAAAAAAAACTGCTATTGGCTTAGAAGCCCCCAAAAATAAACAAAAAACCCAAATCAAATAAAGCAAGTCTTCTAAAAACAGTAAAAAAAGAGCTTTTTTTTAAAAATTTGTTTCCAGAAGACATTTTAATTTAAGAAATCAGTGTAAAAAAATTTTTTTTTTTTGTTATTTTTTCTCTCTTTTTTATTGTTATGATATTTTACATGTCATTTTACTTTGCAGAATTTCTATTTTATGAAAATTCATTTTTTAGATTTTCCTAAACTTTTATGCACTCATTTCGATATGTATATTAGTATTTTGGACTTTAAAAGTCTTTTAATACCACAAACCATTTAAAAAGGAACCAAAGCTTCATTCAAGACGAAAAAAAACAAGAAGTGTAAGAATGTTGGAAAAGGGTTTTTTTTGAACTTGAGTCACGAGAAAGTTAATTAAAGTAATCAACACTGATAGATTTCCTGAAATTTGTAATTTAAAGTGTTCCTTTAAAGTAGATGGAAAATCCCTGCAATGAAAACTTTCCAATTTTCCAATAAAAATAAATTTATTCTTTTTTTAAACCATCCCAAAATTTAAAAATCAAAAGGTGATTTCAAGGGTAGAACATTTTTTAAAAGGTTTCCCAAAAATTCCGGGCTAATTAAAATTTAATTCCCGAATTTTTTAAAATAGTTAACTATGACTATTATCTGTGTTTTATTGAGTCATTAAAGGTTTGTATTTGACTATTTTTTAAATAAAACAGCTTAAAAGGAAAACTTTTTTTTAAAAACCATCGGGGAACATTTTTTAAATTTTTTTGGGTGTAGTTTTTGATTAAAAAAAAAATTGCGGGCAGACTTTTTGGGGGGAAATTTTTTTTAAAATTAGGGGGGAAAAATATTTGCATCTTTTAGACAAATTTTAACAAAAATTTTTATTTTCAGAAATTAGCCCCAAATTACACCTTTAGGGATGTAGCAGACTTTAGCAGGGCCCAATGAATTCAGGGTTTTTGTGTTTCTTGTTTTCTCATCTTAAAAAAAGCTATCAAAAGGTATTAAAAAATTTGGGAGAAAAAACCTTCTGTGCTATGATATCATGTTTTTTTAAATCTGTCAATTTTCCCCTTTTGCTTCCACCCGGAAAATTCTCCCGGAAGTTTAAACATTTGGCCCCCCAATAAAACCGTCACAGATGCGCCAGGTTGTCCGTTGATACATTTAGAACAATATGCCAAAAATTTAAATTTTGCCCACTTCTTTTAAAAATTTAACTTTAAATATTTATGTTAGAACAAAAATTTGGGCCCTCTGTGTCTTTAATAAAATTTAAAAAAAATTTTTTTCCCTTACGTTTTTAAAAAACTTCCCCAGATTCCTAACTGTTGCAGTGTTTTGAAGATACTTTAAATTATAGGCTTTGTGAAAGGGGGGGGGTGGTGGGGGACCCCGCGGGGCCACCGAAGGCGATGTGGAAGCCAGCCAGGGAAGGAATCTAAGTAAAACCCCGGTTTTCCCCCGGGAGCCCGCCCCCAAAGCGGGATGGACTTGCTGGGGCGGGAAATTACCAGGTTTTTCCCTTGGGGGGAATTGGGGTTGTGGTGGAAAGCAGGATTAAGCGTGGTACGGGAATGTGGGCTGAGGCGTGGTCAGGGACAGGAATAGGTCGGGCCCGGCGGAGGTTCGTGGTCAGGAAACAGGAGGGGAAAAGGTTTCTGGTACGGTTTGAGGCAAACAAGGAAAGACGCTTTCTTTTTAAAGGCACAGGAGGCACAAAAGACCCGGGGCGAGGCCTCCGGAGGTGGAGCCAATAAAATAGGGTCAGTGACCGGAAACCCAGCAAATTTTCCCGGCCCCATGGCCTTTAAGGAGAGGGAAAAACTGGCGCGGCGGGGGCGCCTTAGGGGAGGGAGCGGGGGCCCGCGGCCGTGACGAGCGGGGCCGGGAGTCGGGGAGGGGGGGCAGGTAAGCTGTTATTTTAACCCCCGGGAGGGAGCGCGGCCACGGCCCGGGCCAGGGGGACCGCACCGCCACTCGCCGCGGAAACACGAGAGGGGGGCCAGGGAGCGAGCGGGGGCGAACCCCGGGGGGAAAACGGTCCGGGGGCGGCTGGGTTCCCAGCCCCCCACCCCCCCCTTAGGCCCCCCCTTTTCCCACCCCGGGGGGAATTCAAAACAATTTGAGGGTTTCCCAGAATGTTGTCCCCGGCCCCCATGACCTCCCCCTCGGGCCCCAAAAACCCTTTCCCCACTCGTGGAAAAAAGTATGCTTCCCCCGGACCCCTCATTTCCAAGATCTTTTCAGGGGAAAATACTTAGAAAGTTTTCCGCCCCCGGGGAAAGGGAGGAGCAGCCTTCGGAGAAAAAGGGTTTAAAGGGGCCAGGGGTTTGAGAAGGGGAACATGAAAGGAGTTGGGGATGCCGCATGGGGGGGGCGGGAGCCGGGTTTTATGGGCCAAAAGGGTTTGGGACGTCTAAGCACCCTCAAAGGGGACCTACGTAGCGGGGCCCCGGGTTTATAGTTTGGGACCCTTAAGCCGGGACATTTTTGGGGGAAAGGACAGCCAAACTTTATCGCCAGGGAAAAAATTGGGGGAGGACCCCTTTTTTTACGCCTAAAGGCTTTCATGCGTGCTGAACCCGGGAGCAAAAGCTGGGGGGTTCGGGGCCCCAAATAGCTTCATGTGCGGACCTTTGATCTGAAAGCAGGGACTTGGGAAAATTGAAGGGCAGTGGGGGAGGAGGGGGGGTGCAGGGGGGCCAAATTATAAAAAGGGGGAAGCCCCCGCTGACTGGAATTGGGGGAATTGTGGGAATTCTCCCCATGGGAGTAGGTCACCCGTCATTCTGGCGCGCCGAGAAAAAAGGGGCGCAAGTAGGCCCCAAAGCCCGGGTTAACCCTTTTCTTGGCCTTTTGTCTGGGGGTGATGGGCCGGGGAAAAATTTTCGGGGTTTAAAACCTGAACAGGGAACAGAGGGCCCGCCAGTATTTTAAAAACAAACTGGACCCCGCGGTCGAGACAATCTGCAAAAGGACCCCGTGAGGCAAAAAATTGTGGTAAAAAAAATATTTTTACCCGGGGGGGGCCGGGGCAGGCCCGGGCAGGGGGAAAAGGGTGAGCCATCTTGGGAAAAACGATCTTAATACCCAGTTCACGGTTTTCCCAGAGGAGGGGGGGAAGATGGTTAAAAAATTTCCATCCCAAATGCGCCAGGGGCTAGTAGGGATGGGCAGGGGAACCCGGGACCCCCAAAGGGTTTGTGACGAGGTGGTTTTGTTACGGGACAGGTGGTAAGGCCTCAAAAAAATTTTTTAACGTCCTTAGCAAGGTCTGGCCCCATTTAAAAACCGTGAGATAAGGAGATGGGTTTTTGGGCGCCGGGGTGTCCAGCCCCCAAAAGCAGTGCCCCCAAATTGGGATCTGTCTGCGGGGGTTTGGGGGAAAACCCACATATGTTTCCCCGGGCGGGACATGCCGGAGGTCAACGGGGGCTGAGGGACAAGCGCTCCGGAGGTTTTTATGTGTCGGGGACATTTCCTCCCCGGGACAAAACTTTCAGAAGGCGCGGGAAAACGAAACCCGGGCCTTCCCCTTTCTTCTCCCCCGGAGGAAGTGGATTAGGAAAATCAAAATTTGGGGAGAAAAAGGGGGGACCATTAGATTGGCGTGGATTGGGGCGCGGGGCCCGTCTGGAGGGTTTATGGAGATTTTTGTGGCCAGGGTAGAAAATGATGGGATGCCGGGGAACCCCCCAGTAGATAACGCCTTTCCTCAGGGCTTTCTTGGAGGGGCTAACAACTCCGGTTTTTCCGATCTTTTTAGTTCCTTTCCGGGTGAAGAAAGTTTTGGAAAGAAGCCGAGGTGACCGTTTCCCCTTTTGGCCCCTTTTGGTGGGGAAAAAACCGCCCCGACCCGACCGACGAGGCTTTCCATTTTCAGTGCAACCCCCTTAGTGGGGTCCCGGCGTGGTCAGGATGGAAGGGGGGAGGCGAAAGGCAGACTTAAAACCCGGGAAAAATGGCCCCCCCCTGGGTTTGGGGGGTGGCCAGCTTCGGGGTTTTAGGTTCTTTTTTGTGGGGCCCCAAAAAGGGGTGTCCCCGGTTGGAGAAGTGTGGGATAAATTTGGCCGGTAAAAAATTCCAGAATCCCTGGAAGCGTTGTATAGCCCGAAGCCCAAAAAGGACGGGCCATTGAAAGGACAGCGGACAGTTTGGGCTGGGGTCATAGCAACCCGGGGCCCCCGAGAAATATATCCCAAAAAAGGGCGGGGCTGGATTGATAAAAAATTTGCATTTTCCCAATTTGGGTTTTGGGGGTTTGGCCCCGGAGGCCCCACAAAAACCTGGGGGACAGGGAACCCCGGGGGGTTTCCCCAAGTCGAAGAGTTCCCAAGTGTGGGTCCCGGGTTTACACTACGACACATTTATACAAGAGTTTCCTGAAATGTGGGCACAAAAAATTCCGGGAAAAGGACGGGGGGGCATTGCAACCCGGCCAAAGGGGGGCATGCCCAAAGTATTCGAAGTGCCCGTCTCTGGTTTTAAAAGGGCCGTTTTCCCAAAATCATTGCCCCCCCGGTTTTCGGATGAGATTATAGGCTCCCCTTAAGTCCAATTTGGAAAAAGATTTCGCACCACCCTAGGCGGGTAAAGAGCTCAGGGAATAAAGGCAGGGATACCGATTCTTCCCCCGTGATCTTTTTTAAGGGCCCCCAAAAATCAATTTTCAGGGTGGGGGGTTTCCGTTCCCTTTTTTCCCACGAAGAAGAATTTCCCCCCCCCGGGAGAGGGAGGGGTTCCGTATGAACCCCCTTTTTGGAGGTTTTTCCCCCGGGTTTATTCGGGGCATTGTTGAGTTCGGGAACGGGGCAAGGGGTAGACTCGGCCCCCGGGGGGGGTGCACCCGGCCCAAAATAGGCCCATCGGGGCGTATTTAAAGGTCGATGGGAGGGGGGGATCTCCACTTCTTTTTCCGAAAACAAAAATCGGGAACCCCCCCCTTTTTTCGGCAGGGGAGGCCCGGGCCCAAAAAGGGTTTCCGGGGGGGGCCGGGGGGCGAGAGACGGGTAGGGAAACGGGCGAGGGGGCCAACCCGACAACGGCTCAGGCAGTTGGGGCCCCCGCGAGTGAGTTCACCCGACCTCCAAGGGGTTTGCGTGGGAGAGTGGAGTCGCAAAAACGGAAGTCCGAGAAGAAAGGGCGAGGAAGGGGTGGCTGAAAAAAAAGGGGGCGATCTTTTCCTTTTTGGGAAAACTCCACGTGAAGAGGGAAATGGCTTTGGGGATGTACTGTATAGTGTGCTTAGGAAGGGGCCCCCGCTGACCGAGGGGATGAAAGGGGTTTTTCCCAAAAGGAACCCACCGGGGAAACGGGACTTTCGAAAACCCCAAAAAGCGATGAATAAAGTTCCCGGCCGAGCCAGAGTCCAAGAAGGCGGAGGTCTTTGGGGAAAGGGGAGACCCCGAAACAGTCCCGAGTTGAACAGGCAGCATCATGGGGAGGGAGGAATTTGCACCTAGGGAAGCCTCTCCCCCGGGAACCCCGGTGCGAGAGTTTCCCCGGGCGTTTTGGGGGGTTGGGGAAATTCCTCCCGGGAAATGCCCGGGGCTGCCCAGTGGAAAGGGACAGGTTGCCGAACCCACGTTAGGGGCCCGTTCTTGTTCTGAGAGGAAAGTCCTTTTCGACCCGCATGGGGTCCTCCCAAAAAGGGGGGGGGGCGCGGTTGCTAGGTTGTCTTGGAAAAAAGGGAGCCCCGACGAGGGGTAAAGGCGTGGGCGTGCTCCCTCTCCCTTCCTTTCCCCGGGGGCCCTTTTCGCCTCTGGCGAACGGGAGTCAATGCGGGTAGCCAAACTGGGAATTTTAACCCCCTAAGAGGGGAGGGGGTTTTCTCTTGCGGCCAAATCCCTTAATTTTACTCGAGAGGGACCCCCTTTTTAAAAGGGGCGCAAAGGGGAGCCTCGTTCCCGGGGGTAAAATTTTGAGGTAGTGTGCGGAACTGCCGGCGTTTCTCCCCGAGAGTCTCCCTTTGGGACAGAGTGGGAGGCAGTTTTCGGCGGAGGATTGCCGGGCCGGGTTTTCCCCAAAAACACTGCGGGAAATTGGGGGGAAGGACTTTCGACCCTTGTCACAGGGTGTTGGGGATCCCCAGAGGTGGGCCTGCTAAAGGGCCCTTCCCGGGGAAAACAGGTGGACCAAAGAAAGCCACTTTAGAACGTTTGGGAGGGAACTGGTCCCCCATTAATTCAAAGTGCATTGAGCACTGAGTGATGAAGCCTCGGCAAGCTTGGAGTCCCTTTTAAAATTGGACGGTAGCGGTAAACGAAGCTTAGGAACCCCCCGGTGCGGCCCGGGGGGACGGGAGGCGGGTGTAGACAAGATGGAGTTTGGGTGGTTCGCAGGGTTGGTGTTTTTTAAAATTTGGCGGTCAACTGGTCCCAAATGCGAGCGTTTTCCCCAAATTTTACCTGACCCGTTTCGCGGGCGACGGGGCAAGGCGCATCCCCCAGGCAGAGGCACCTTGGCGGGAAACCATGGCGGATCTTTGTAAAAGGCAGTGGTAGTGGGTCCGCTGGGGCCACCGCAAGCGTTTGGGGGAAGCCCCGCCAAAGGGAAAGGAATCTAAGTTTGAACCGGTTTTCAAACCCGAGGCCCCCCGCAAAGCGGGAAAGGACTTGCTGCGGCGGAGAATACCAGGTTCGTTTCCCTGGCGGGACTTGCTTGCGATGGTAGCCAAGGAAAAGCGTGGTACAGAATCGTGAGGCTGGGGGTGGTCAGGGACAGGCAATAGGTCAGGAACAGGCGGCAGGGGTTGTGGTCAGGAAACAGGAGCGAGACGGTTTGGTACACGGTAGAGGCAAACAAGGAAAAGGGACACTTTCTCTAAAGGCACAGGAGGCACTAAAGATCCGGCAGAGGACTGCCGGAGGCGGAGCCAATATATAGGGTCAGTGCCCGGTAACCAGCCACTTACCGGCGCACTGGCCCTTTAAGAGAGAGGAGCCTGGCGCGCGCGCGCCTTCGGGGACGGGAGCGCGCCCGACGGCCGTGACGAGCGCGCCTGGAGTCAGGAGCGGGGTTCGGTAAGCTGTTATTTTACCGCGGGACGAGCGCGGCCACGGCCCGGGCCACGGCCCGCACCCCCACTCGCCCGCGGCACACGAGACGGGGCCGGGGAGTGAGCGGAGCCGCAGCCCGGGGAACGGTCCGCGGCGCCGCTCGTTACACATTGGATTACTTTTTCAAACCCTTTAACATGAAGGTGTGACTTCAAAGAAAACATGTGTGACATAATAGAAGGGCATGGACAAGATGAATGCCACGACAAAAACTGCACCAAAAAGACACCAAAGTTCTGGTGTAAAATGTACAACAAATAGTTGGTCTAAAAAGCTAGAGATACGCAGTTCATGCTATTTTAAAAACAGCAGTAATAATTAAGGGCCACTGTCTGTTGCGTAATGCACTGTGAAAAAACCTTTGAATATATGCCTTAACAAGCAATTTTTATTTTCTTATCCTCTTAAAAAGGACCTGTGGCAGGTGACATGTCTGTTTTAGTAAATATTAAATTCCACATGAAATATTAATTCTGCAGCAAATCTTTTTAAAACCCATCCCTCTGCCATTTCTTGTTATCTAACATAGACATTTATGAACAAATTGACAACTGGGAGTTACCAGTTTCGGACATGTTCCTGCAGAGTTTAACACTGTACAGTTAATACTGGAAGTACTAGACTCTGCATGGATACACATCCTTGTTGACGGATAGGTCTTTCTCAAGGTTTCTGAACAGACAGTCTCTAACTTTACACTGGTTTCAGTGTAGCCAAGTGTCCAATTTCTTCTAACTGTTGGTTAGTGGTTCATACTTCACTATTACAAGAATGGCTGACAAATTCACAGATGTATTTACACAACCATAGTAACTTATTGAATTCACCTAACAGGTTATTTAGTATAAAATGTGAATGCTGTAAATTAAAATGCAGAAAACACTTTATGTTCACGATGCAAAAAAAAATAAAAAAATCTGCAGTCATTTATTTGTAAACTTAAACTATGCCCCCCAGAAATACAACGTCTCCCACATAAAACAAGTTCTCATTCAACTGCATCAATTAAAAAAATAAATAAAAATATATGACTAGTGAAATGCAGGCCTGTTGCTTAAATGGTTAAGAATTGGTTTATTAACAATTACATGCTGTAAATAATTGTATGAACTAATAAAATGTACATAAGGATTAGAATTTACTGCAGGTAAAAAATATTTATTTTGAAATGTGCATAATAAAATTGTACAAGAGACAAAATTAATTGTTAATTATGCATAATAACTTTTAATTTT
This sequence comes from Phyllomedusa bahiana, assembly GCA_025379985.1. Taxonomy (NCBI): domain Eukaryota; kingdom Metazoa; phylum Chordata; class Amphibia; order Anura; family Hylidae; genus Phyllomedusa; species Phyllomedusa bahiana. Next base: position 8,396 of record JAODAL010067322.1, on the reverse strand, counting down.
CTAAATTTTGCAATGAAATGCTTGAATGTAGTTCAGAACCATCTTCATAATAAGGTGATGCTTAAAATTGCATGCTTATAGAAGTGTATGAAAAATGCATAACTACAACAACGTGGAATAGTTCACATTTACTAATGAACCTCTTAACAGTCTGAAGTGATTAGATTATTTCAATCAGTGTTCAATTTATTAATAGTCTAGCTTGCTAATTAAGTAGATATGTTAGGTCTGCATTTCAGCAATTGTATTCAGTTATTTTCATTATTGCTTTAAAATGTAATATACTTTATTGGCAAACATTAAATGTACATTCTCCATACACATAACACATCTATATTTCCAACACACTAAAGCAGTCATCTTTATTAGGAGGAAATGGTTTGAGACATTTAAACAAAACAATAATAATATACTTTGCATAGCTTGTAACATTACCAGAGCATTCTCTGTTTGGTTTCCATGCATTACCTTTAGTGAAGAAGTGTGCTTGGGTGTTCTTTTTCTGGTGCACCAAAGCAAGGTAAAATAAGGGGTATCATGGTTTCAGCAAATAAAGCTTGTAAAAAGGGTGATACCATAGTGTATTGTTTGTGTGCAATGGGAACCCTAACACGTTTACTGTGTTTTTCTGTGGGGTTTTGGGTTTAACATAGCAGCAGGAAATTTCTCTCATGTGTGGTGTAGCAGTTGGATGGTCAGGTGAAAAAGGAGGTGATTAGAGATGGGCGAATTTCCCGAAATTCGGTTCGTTCACTTCGCCAAATTTCTCGGCAAAAAATAACTTCAGTCCGAATTACTTCGGGACGAATCACGTTAAAAAACAGCTATTTCCAGGCTGCACAGAGCCTGCAGGGTGTTGTAGAACGTTGTGCCATGCTTAAATATGCAGAGGGAGCTTGGTTTGGTCTTCATACAAAGTTGTGTTTTAGTTGACACCACATGACTGCCGCCCCCCTCTTAGAATCGCTTCACTATAAAAGTCCTGGGGACTTAAAGGACAAAACTGACCAAAAACTGAAGGGGGAATGGGAGCCTGATAAAGTCATGGCAGCGACGCTGGAAAAAAAACAAGCTGAGGGCTCAGGGTGGCAACATCAGTGACAGAGAGTGGAGGTGACGGGGCAGCCCCAGCAGTATGAGGTCAGATAGTGGCACAATGATATTCTGGAGGTGGCAAAAACAGGAGTAGGCCACAGAATGACACAATGACACAGTGTGTAGGTTACGGCAGCAGCCACAGCAGCAGCATGAGGTCAAACAGTGGCACAATGACATTCTGGAGGTGGCAAAAACAGGAGTAGGCCCCAGAGTGGCACAAAGACATAGTTTGTAGGTCACGGCAGCAGCCACAGCAGCAGCATGAGGTCAGACAGTGGCACAATGACAGATTGTGTAGGTCACGGCATCAGCCACAGCAGCAGCATGAGGTCAGACAGTGGCACAATGACACAGTGTGTAGGTCACGGCAGCAGCCACATGAGCAGCATGAGGACAGACAGTGGAACAATGACCAAGTGTGTAGGTTTACGGCAGCAGCCGCACAGCAGCATGAGGTCAGACAGTGGCACAATGACAGAGTGTGTAGGTCACGGCAGCAGCCACAGCAAAGATGAGGTCAGACAGTGGCACAATGACATTCGGAGGGGGGAAAAAAACAGGAATAGGGCCACAGAGTGGGACAATAAACCAATTGAGGTAGGCAGCACCCACAGCAGCAGCTGGGGTCGACAGTGGCAAAAAGACTTTTGGGGGGGCAAAAACAAAATGGGCCACGAGGGGCCCTAAATGACCAGGTGTAGGTCAGGGCAGCAGCCACAGCAGCAGCATAGTTGAAAGTACAATCAATTTGGGGGTGGAAAAAAAAAGGAGTAGGCCACAGGGGGGACAATGACAAGGGGGGAGGTGACGGCGGCGGGAGAACGCATGAGGTAAAGAGTGGCACAATGACACAGTGTGGAGGAACGCAGCAGCCCAGCAGCAGCATGGGTCGACAGTGGCACAATGACAGGTGTGGAGGGGGTGGAAATCCCATTCCTGGTAAAGAGGGTTTGGTGGCAGATGGAAACTGTCGCGATGTGTGGCATCAGGGGGTGGCGGCATCAGAAAATTGCTGGGGCAGGTTTGAACCCAACTATTTTCAAGTTTGGGTGAGGCTTTCAGGTGTGTAGTTGACGCCTAAGGCATTGGTGTGGGGAAACCCTGGCCGCCACGCCTGTTTCATTTTGACAAAGGCAGTGTTCCACATTTCCCGGGGAAAAGGGGGTTCCCCTTGGGGTAATGATGGCCCCGCCGCATGACCCCCCTCTGATGCCACCTACTGTCAGAATTTCCCCCTTTTTCCGGGAAACTTTTTTGTGTTTGCCCAAATTTGCCCTCAGTCAAATGGTGGATGTGTCTCAGGGGGTGCCATCTTGTTTCTTTTTTCCCCGTTGCCAGCATTTAAAACTCCTCAACCCTGTCCCCATTGTTGAGTATTGGTTTTAAACCCCGCGTGCAGCCCTCAGGGGAAAATTGTTTCTTGTTAGTTCCTCCCCTTTGGGGGTTTACCCTGAAAACTCTGTTACCAAAGTATCCTAACTGTGCTTTTCCTGACCTTGCTGGATCCAGTTCATCTTGCTGCCCCTTTTCCCATCTGCATCTCCCTTCGCTGGCCCAACCAGCCCAAGCCTTGGATTCCACTGTATCCATAGTATGTGACAGGATACTCAACCCACAAAATGGGTCCGGGGGGGTGGTATCCGGGAAGCTCGCTTCAAACAGCTTAAAAACTGTTGGCTAACTCCCACGGGATCAACTGAAAATTAAATTGCGCTTTAAAGGCCAGAGGGCCTAAAATCCATTGTAGGACAAGCGATGGGTTACGCAAAAATGTGCCCATTTTTCCCCCGGATACTCACCTGGAGAGTCAAAGCCTCTGGCCACCCACTTCGGGCCTGTCATGACCCGAAGTTGCACCCTTCGATTCGGCGGAGATGCGAAAATTTTCCGGGGTTTCCAAAAACTGTAGGCTATACTTCCGAAAACCCTGCGCAATTTTCCTACAACAATCGAAGGATGTTATTTATGCTGCTGACGCAAAAAAGCTTTGCCGGGGCTACCCTTTTTAATTGAAACTCAAGCGCCCGGTTTAATCCCTGGGGGGTTCATCGCCCCATGAGTCAGATGTTTGACGCCCCAATCGCGGGCTACTGCTGAACCCAAATCTATCCTTTGCGCCAGGGAAAACCCCGTTCCCGAGTATCCCTGGGTTAAAGAGGTGGGCAGTCGACAAAAAAGGGAATGAGCAGCAAAATTTTTTTTTTTTTGGGAAAGCTGCGCAGAAAAAGATAAAATTCCCCGTGCAGAGGCCCTTCGGGTTTGGATGCCTTCTTTAAATCATTGCATCCGAATCGATCCCCGACTGTTGAACGACGACAGGGGGGGGGGGGTACTCTAAATTTTGATACTAACAGTCCCTGCCAGTCCTGCCAGCTTTCCAAGGGGAACCCCAAGGGGATCCGAAAGGGAGCCGGGAATTGGCCTATGCAAGGGGATTCCATAGTAAAACGGGAGAGCTCAAAAAGGGGGAGCACGGCTCGGAAAGTCTTTGTTCTATTGTGGAAGCTACATTTCCCTTTTCAACTGTCCTAGCCGTCCAGGAGAGGGTGGCACCATTATGGACCACGACAGTCAGATGAAGAATCAATTGCTTCAGAAACAGATTAGCTGAAAACACAATTACCCCTTTTCCACTCATGGGTGGCACCTCATATTAAAAAAGAAAACAAAGACTCTCTTTATTTCCCTTCCCTCAGGTTCCCGGGGTTAATTCAAGGGGTATCTACCTCGCTATGGTGGGACTCGGGGGCAAGTGGAATTTCATGGACCTGTCTTTTGCTCAAAACCGGGGGTTAATTTCAGAAAAAACTCCACCCGTGGAAGGGAAAAACATAGATGGTCCCCAGAACTCGGGGCCCAGGGGCCCAAAGAGACAAAACCCCACTTGAGACATTTTGAACCCCATCACGTGAATCCTCTCTTTCCATTGCTCTTCCCCCCCTTCCCTGTCCCTAGGCCTACCGGGTACAAGCCAAAAACCCATATAACGGGGAAAACCAAGGAATAAGCTTCCCCAGGGGGGTGCCTCCCCTCAGTCATTAAAAACAAGGTCCGAAACCCAGTAAAGATAATAAAATAGTAGAGTACCCTCGGAATACGGGAATTTGCGGACTTCACAAAAAATGCAGACAAGCTCCCCCCCCCGCCCCCTTTGATTTGCCCCATAACTTGTTTCCCCGGGTGCCCCTATCCTTTTTGGAAATCTTCCCCCTTGGGCAGGTCCAAATTTAAAAAGCCCTTAAGGACTCATAGAAGAAAATCGGGCCCAAAGGGGTTCACCGCCCATTTTCCTCACCACGGGGGGCCCCCTTTTCTTTTTTAAGAAGAAGGTAGGTTCCTTAAGACCTTGCATTGACTTCAGAGAACTTAACAAAATTTCCTCAAAAACCGTTATCCCTCCATTGACCCCCTGAGCTACTGGAGAAGTGGAATGCGAAGATTTTTTCCCAAAATTAGATCTACGGGGCCCCATAATTGGCCGAATCGATCTGGAGTGAATGGAAACTGCCTTTGGTCACTTATGGACACTTGAATTTTGGGTGATGCCTTTTGGCCTTTTAATGCCCCCTGCACTTTTCAACATTCGCAAGACATCTTCAGGACCCCCTGGACAATTTCATGTATTTATCTGGAGATTCCTGATTTTCTCCAACTCAAAGGGAAAAACAAAAACACGGAAAATTTTTTTGGAGGGCCCCAAGGGACCAACTTTACATTAAAATCGAAAAAAAGTGAAATTTTATCAGTGAGATCCAATTCCCTTGGTTACTAATTTCACCCCATGGTTCAAATGGACTTAGCAAAATTAAAACAATAATAGACTGGCCTACCCCAGAAACATAAAGATGTCCAACGTTTCTAGTTTTTGCCAATTCTATAGACGTTCATCAAGAATTTTTTCAGAAATAATTCCCAATAAACAGTTTAAAAAAGAAGAGAATGCTTTTGCTTTTGGCTCCCAACCAAAAAAAACCTTTTCTCTCCCAAAAGGCCGTTCACTACGCCCCGGGGGTTTTTCATCCCGACCCAGGAAATCGCCTTCATTGGGAGTGGCGCTTCGCGTGCTTAGGGGTATTCTGTCTCAAAGGCGGGAACAAGGTTTATTTTCATCCTTGTCGTTTTTTTTTCCGACTTTATCACCCCCTGAGAAAATTATGGTGGGGAAAAAAGAACTGTTTGCTATCGTGCGTTTTAAAAAATGGAGACATTCTTAGGAACCTCAAGCAAAAAAATTTATACTGATCACCGTAATTGGAATTTATTAGATCAGCCAAATGTTAAACTCCCCGCCAAGCTCACTGGGTATTTTTCCAAAACAATTTAATTTTTTAATCTCGAAGGCCCGGGGTCCCCAATGGCAAGCGGATGCTTATCAGAATTTTTTCCCTGATTCCACCCCCTTTTTCCGCCCAAAAAACATGTTTCTGAGTAAAGTTGTTGGGGTAATCCATAATTTAAAAAAATTGTTTTAAAAGTAAAAGAGGGCCCTTGAACCCGATACCTTACTATCCGCCCCCTGATATGTACAGTGGTGCTTAAAAACAGGATTGGACCCACGGGAGCAGTATACATACCCCAACCTAAGAGAAGTCCTGGGCAGCCCCCTATTTGAAGATTGCTGGTCACAAAGGGTTCAGAAACGCAGGAATTTTTTCCCGATTCTTTTTTGGCCCAATTTCCTAAAAGGGTGTAAAAAAAGTATGTGCATTATGTGAAACTTGCGAGATGCAAAACTCCCTTCTTTCCCCAAAGGGTTTGTTTTACAACCATTTCCGGTCCCCCCCGCCCCCGGGTTCTAAACCAGGCTTTATCGTGATTACCCACCCTCAGGGGGAAAAACCCTTCCCGGGGTGTTTACCGTCACCAAGGCTGCAATTTCATCCCCTGTACCGGTCTACCCCTCCAAGGAAAAATGCTGACCCCTAGTTCAAAATGTTTTCGTCTTCATGGTGTTCCAAAGAAGTTGTCTCGGTCTGGGGTGCATTTACATCCCAAATTTGGGGGAGTTTTTGTTCTGCACTTAACATTGAATTAATCTATCAACCGCCTTCACCCCCATCTAAGGCAGATAACGCACAAACAGACCCTGGAACAGTCCTGCGATGATTTTGTCACCCCAAATACTGGGTTATCTGCTTCCCTTTCCCAATTTTCCCCCCCCTCCCCCGCCCCCCCCCCCCCCCCCCTTTCAAAATTTTTTCCCCAAAATTTTTTCACAAATTTCCTGCTGTTGCACTATCCCCCTCTCGGGAAAAGGGTCTCTGCTTTTCGCAAAATTCAGCTACTAAAAGGGAAAAACCCGAAGGGTCAGAAAATTCAAGAAGATGGAGATAAAATCGTAGGCCCGCACCAACTTTTAAAAGTGGGAGATAAAGTATGCTTTCCACCGAAAAATTTAAACTTAGAGTCCCTTTACCAAAACTGGGACAGAATTTGTCGGGCCTAAAATATCAGAAAATCATCCCGTAGGTTCCTCCCAAAATCCCCCTCTATGAAAATCCCCCCCTGTTTTTCTGTGTCTTGCTAAACCGCCGTCCCAATCCCTTTTCCCGGGCGGTTTCTCCTCCCCCTAGCAGTGAAAATTGATGGGCAAGAACGTTTGTTGTGGACAAATCCGGACTCGAGAATTTTCAGAAACAGTACAATACCCCTTTTAAATGGGGAAGGTTTGGGCCCCAAGAGAATTCATGGGAACCGGGGTAACATCAATGTCCCGACGATAAGACAATTTATCAAAACTCCGGGAAAAACCGGTCAGGTATCGTCCAGAGGCGCTGTTTAGGTGGGGGGAATGTCAGGAATTCCGCCCTACCTTGGAACTTGTTTTCGTTTTTTGCCCTTAATTTCCCTCAGTAAGAGGTGGATCGTGTTAAACTGGGGGCCATCTTGTTTTGTTTCCTTTTGCAGCATATAAAATCCTCAAGCCTGATCTCCATTGCTTGGTATTGTGTTTAAACTCCCGCTGTGAAGTCCTCTAGCTGAACTTGCTTTTAATTTTTGTTCCTCCTTGCGGTTACCCCGCAAACTTGATACCTACGTTCGTCAACTGTGCTTTTCCCGACCCTTTCCCGGATCCAGTCTACATCTCTGCTGCCTCCTGTTCCAGTTGCATTGCCTTTGCTGTGCCAAGCCTCCAAAACATTGGATTCCAGTGTATCCACTGTACGTGACAAATACTGGCCCGGGGAGGACAGCTTTCCACTGCAAATCAGCAAGTTGCGGCCACACATCCAGTTTGGCTGCCAGTAGTCCAGCGGATTTCTAACTGGGTTTGGGTAGGTGTTTCCAAGTAGGCCACCCCCTTTGGTTCGGGTCTTTCCCCAGGTCCCGCTGTGTGGTGACTGCCTCCTCATAGGCGGGTGAAGGAAGCTGCTATCAGTGACTCCAGAATTAGGTTGTGTGATGGAGGGGGTAAAGCCCGACCCCCCCCCCTTCCTCGGCAGCTGCGGCGTGTTTTGGAGCGCTGAAGAACCCCCGATCAGAACGTGAGGGGGGACGATGCGAATAGGGACGGCCAAATGGGGTACAGAGGATTTTTCCTATAGTATTTTAGTTTGTCCCCCCTCTCAATGCTGGGGAAAAAGGGTCCCCTTTTGGCCCCCTAGCGAGGGTCAATAGGGTAGAGCCCCAAAAATCATTTCCCCCTGCCGGTGCTGACTTTCGGCGTCAAGCCAGGAAATCAGCATGCTGCGGGCCATTGCCAATGACTCGGGGGTCCCCGCCTCCATTTCCACTGTATCGCCAGGTGCTTGCGGGTCATCTGCCTCATCTTCCCCATCTCCACTACCTCTCCATGTCCCTGCTCCTCCTCTCTTGCACTGGGTAGAAAATCCCTAAATTTTACCAGACAATGCCTTTGCTCCAATGCCCCCTCCCCCTCCTCCATTTAGTCCCACCCGGCTCATGTGGCCCCCGAGATGTAGTCGCCAGTCTCCAGCCCCCGCCCAGACAATTTTTCAGCTCTGTTTTCCCGGGGTAAGCACTGGAATGACTTATTCATCCGTAGTCCCGGGGACTGACAAATAAGTGGCCTCCCGAATGGTCAACAAAGGCTGTACAATGACTGCACTGGCTGACACAAAGTTCCAGGGGAGTACTCCCCTTCCCCCCTGGCCAAAAAAACGTTAAAGGCCTTTTTTTTTCATACAGTCGGGCCAAAAAGTGCAGGCTGGGGAAATTCCAACGGGGGAAACATGCATATCAGAGTGTGTTGGGGGGGGGCCCTTCTGCCGCCCAAAAGGGAGGGGGTTCCTGGGTTTTTTAGGAATGGAGAAGTGCATGACAGTTTTTCCTAATTC
>JAODAL010067321.1:0-17347 GCA_025379985.1 Phyllomedusa bahiana | reverse complement strand
CCTTTTATCACTCCCCACTAAAAAACCAAATGGTCAGACAAAAAGTTTTAACCGTGAGAAATATTTAGGTGTTACTGTAGTGATGACCGGCTTCATTCGGGTTTAATTATGGAAAATTCGCCTTAATTAACCCTTCCCCTACCTCTTTTAATTTAAAGGACTATCCTTTTTTTTTTAAATTCAACGGGAAAAATGTTTGAAAAACAATAAAGTTTTTCATTAGAAGTCATTTAAAAAAAAAGTGACCATTTCCCCAGTGTTTTTGCCAATGTGTGGTCAGCCTCCCGACTTAGGCTGAAGTCCCCGCCAGGGAGCACTGCAAAAGCTCCAGCTGCCCTGCTCGTGTGAGTACACTCCCATACCCCGCGGCACAGACTGCCGGGGACAGGGGAAAAACCTGTGAGATAAGTAGATGTTGTGGTTGAGCAAACGTGGGGGGACGGGGGGGTGCTGCTGCTGTGAGGCCAGGAGGAGCCGCACTGTTCAGTTCCCAGTCTCTGAATACATGTGACCTCAGCGAGAAGCGAACACGGGAGCAGGGGGACTCTTATCAGTGAGGCTTCCTTGCTCACTTTATGTAAAAACGCAGGTGATCAGAAAAGCAGAGCTTTCCCTGAGCAGGGGAGATACAAATGGCTTTGTACGTGTGCTCTGCGGACCCCCCTCCCCCATCTCAATTCGGGAAAAATACACACCTCCAGCCCCTGCTAACCCCCCCCCAACACACCACTGTCATGAAGGGGTCTGTGCTTAAAAGGTAAAAATGTGTAGTGCAAGAGAAAAAAAATAAACATACGTAAAAAAAGGTTTAAAAGTGTTATTTAAAGGTTTTTACGATAGACTTTTTGTGTGTTATTTATGTAGATTTTTTTTTTTTTTTTTAGGTGTGTAGATATAGATAAAAAATGTGGTCTGTATATATGCAGTGTGTGTTTTGTTAATGTGTATGTATGTGATATCTGTGTGCTGTGTATTAGTGCTTTTTTATTACAGTATGTATATAAAATATAATTATTGTATGTGTATATAATACATAACATTATACATGTCACATCACTGATTTATATTTATATATTATTTTATATATATAAAAACATAAACCAACAACAGCCCACTTTTTTAATTATTCTGCACCCTATAATAAATACAAATCTACATAACTATACCACTAAAGTTATCTATTTTACACGGGACTTGGACTTTCTGAGGTCCGGCGGGTTTGGAAGGTAGATATCGTTGCCCTTCAAACCGTCAGATCCTTCGGGACGTCCCGATTCATTCCATCCATCTTCCCCCATCCTTCCTTCCTTCCACCCCCCTTAGGACAGCCCCCAATTCATTCCACCCACTTCCATCCATCCTTCCTTATCCTCCATCCCCTTCAGGAAGCCCCGGTTTTTCATTCCATCTATCCATCATTCCATCCATCCATTTTCCCCCATCCTTCCTTCACCCATCCACCCCCTTTTCGGACAGTCCCGGTTATTCCACCCACCTCATTCCTCCATCCATCATTATCCATCCTTCCCTTTCCCATCCATCCATTCCCTTCGGAAACCCCCCGGATTCTTTTCCATCACCCATCTTCCATCCATCCATCTTTCATCCATCCTTCCACCCACCCCTTAAATCCCCTTGGGACAGTCGGTTAGGGTTATCCCATGGACTGGCTTTTTAGTGTTTGATGCCCTAGGACACAAAAGCAGTATGCGCTTACTTGCAAGTTCCGAATTTGATGAAAGGGCCCAGCAAGTATTGGGGTGGACCGATTTCTCTTTGGCAGTGGGCCGGAAAGCAACATTGGGCTTGTCTTTGCCCGCCCCCACGCTGACTAAACAGCAGATTTCCACGATTTAGGCCCGGTTCACAGGCTTATCAAGCCCTAATTGCGGCGGATTTCGTCGCAATACAGCTTGAATAAGGGGGGGGGGCGCAGCCCGTCGGGGCCCCAAAGACTTTCATTATCCTGCGCCTGGATAATGTGCATGTACTTTCTCCTCGCCCGGCGGATTCGCCGCGCGGGGGGGAGCGAAGAATCCATAGTTCTCTATGGAATGGGATTACCAGTTGCTGGGGGGGCAGATTTGGGGGCGTACTGCAGGCAAAACTGTTAATTTCAGAGGGGAACGCTGCATTTGCAGTTAACACTTTAGCCCTGTGGTGTCATAGACAGAGTTTAAAAGGTAATGATTGAAAAACCTAATACGGGGAGAAAGTACTGCCCTATATGGAAAGCGATTGTGCCCTTGTTTTATGTAGGGGTTTGTTGTGTTTTTAAAAAGTTCAAAATTTTTGATTTTACAAATAAAAAAGGAAAAAAAAAAGGGAGTCTAAGGTCCTGTCTGTAAAAACCTGTTTAGAAAAATTGCCTATTAAATTTTAACAACATTTTTTCCCATAAGCTGAACACTGGAGAAAAAAAAAAAACTAAAATTGTGGATTTTTTGGCAATTTTTATCCCTAAGAAATTGGAATAGAAAAAAAATAAAAAAATTACCTGAAAAGCCAAAATGGTTCCAAAAAAAGGTGTTTCCCCAGCATGCAAAAAAATGACCATTTCAGGGCCATAGGTGGTAGAACAAAAAAGTTATGGCTTTTTTACAGAAAAAAGTAAAAAACGAATTTTCCAAAAAAAATAACAAAAGCCTAACAAAATTTTTTTATCACCAGAATCATTAAGGTGGTTTGGTTTTTTTTTTGGCAATCAGTGGGTTTTTTTAATGTTTATATGAAAATATGCTGTTAAGTTTATTTTTTTGAATTATCTGCAGCATATTTATCACATCTCCAGAGGACAGTAGAAAAAAATAACAACTGTGGTTGTGGATTTTATACAGAAACAAAAAAAGGAAAAAAATTTAATTGTTTCCTAAAATTTCAAATGTTTTAAGTGGAAAAAAAAAGTGGCTTCTTTGTCCAGAATATGATTTTGATTTGCATCAGGGAGTGAGAAGCAGACTAACTGCAGTGTACAAACTTGGAATCCTGGGGCTTTCAGGTTGGATTTTGGGGGGTGGCCTGTATGAAGCCTGTTTTAATGCCATCCACAGTGGCCCCTCCCGTTAGTGTTTTCAAAATGGTTCGTCACTGGTGAAATCCTCTTTAAGGTTTTTCTGTAATTTTTTTTTTCAATCCTCCCTTTGGTCCTTTTCCGCTTCCTGTTCCAAAAAATCCTGAGGTGGAGATAGAAGCAAATAAATGTGCACGTTGAGCTCAGTTCGTGAACCGAAGAAACCAAGTTTTCTCACAAAAGAAATTTTCCGTATGCGTGAATTTTACTCTTGATGCCGATAAGATTTGGCTTTCAACCAAGAACTTGAAACTCAAAGCATCTTGTCATAAACTGGGGCCAAGATTTATAGGTCCATACAAAAACTTTCAGGTCAGTAATCCAGTATCATTTTCTCTAAGCCTTTCTCCGTCCTATTCCTATCTAAGCCTGTTACAATGAAATGACTGCAGGAGGTGTAAAATCTGTAATGCACAAGACTACGGAGCTCTAAGGAGTGAAAACGTGTCTTTCTCTTAAATAAGCAAAGCTCCGTTCCTAGAGATTACACACAGCAGGAAGTGACATCACCATGGACTGAGAGCAGCTTCCTGCTAATCAGATGAGACAGAGAAGAGAGAGAGATGGTCAGTAATAACCAAGAGAAATTTTTGTGCACTCAGAAGAGATAAAATCCCTCTTATCTCCTCAACAAAGCAAAATAAAAAAGTCATGTATTTGATAATAGACTTCATTGTAGTGAGAAAACCCCCTTTAAGCTTTAGGAAGTATAGGGCATTAGTTTTCTGTCTGGCCCAGGCTTCAGAAAGCTTTACTGTGCTTTTTTGCAATAAGGAGGAGGTAAAGGAGAAATTCAGGGGTGCTACATTACATGACAGATGATAGGAGTGCTTGTGAATGGTGGGAATGTGTTAGTCATATTTTGCAGTTGTTTTCGTTGAAGGGCCATCGACAACAATGTGAACTAAGAAGGGTTTGCAGAGACCGTTGAATTCTCTGCAGGACCTTCACCAGTGCAACTGGGAAATGAGAGATGAGCTGGAGGAGACCTAAAAGGGTATCAGAAGAACTTCAAGGAGTCCAAATGCATTTTTTGTCATCCAAGAGTGGAGCACATGGAGAAGGTTAAGAAATATGACTTATACCTTTTCAGTAAGGTTCACACTGATTACATACCCATGAAGTAGATGCAGGATGAACCTTAATATCATAACAGGGAAGGAGGGAGTGATTGGGAGTTTTCAGAGACTACTGTTCTGTTAGTTGTTGCTTATGATGGATCACACTCTGAGGATTTCTTCAGGCACTTTATTACATGAGGTGATAGCTGCCATTACACATGTGTCTGATCAGGTCCCTTACCACTGAACCTACAAGTTGCAATGTCCTTGTACTACACACACACAAGTAGTGAGACCCCTAGATCCATACAGAACATAACATATTGCTACATACTTTCTCTTTTGACTGGAGGAACAATGAAAAAGAAGAAAACACTACAGTTAACCTGACCAAGCTAGAGGTAACTATAATACAGTACAGATAGATGTAATCCTTGAGGTGGGCAGGCTTTCTGATCACTCTGATAGCTCTTTCTACAACTACAAAAGCAACTTCTAATCCTCAAAGACCACCAATGTGAATGAATATGATAAATTCCTATCAATTATCACTAATGGCCTTGATCCTTCAGTTGAATTAGACATAGTCACCCCTTGCTGATATAGGAACTGCACTCTGCTGCTAAATTTTTCAGGCCTTGCAGGACCCAGTGTATTGACAATCCCTAGTGGTGCTTTATGTTTCGCTAAGGGACTACATTGGCCTAGGCCTATAAGAACAGTCCAGGTAGATGATGGGGAGGGATAGAATGCATCTCTCCTTTAGGTTTTTCTTGGAGCAGTCAGAGAGCTGGGTGGGATGACTGCTCCCACATTTCCAGGTCCAGGCCGGCTTTGAGTGGCCTATGTAAGTCTGGAGAGTCAAGTGAGCTGGGGATGTGGTTCCTAGTGAGAATTATATTTGGCTGTGCTAAGCCAGACCATAGCTGTTGCTGCAGAAGTCCTGCAATTTGGCCACATTTCCTGTTCCTGGTGGGAAAGAACCCAGGAAACTTTCTTGGACAAGAGACTGTGAGTTATCCGGTGCGGACTGTGTAGCCCTGTTTTAGCTTCTTTCTGGCTGAAGTTAAGCCCTATGTTTTGTTTCCTGTTTGTTGACAGCTAAAATAAAAATCAAGACATTAAATGGACACAAAAGACTTTGGTTTTGTCACACTAACTTTGAGCTGATCTTCCACAATAGCTGGAGCCTTTCTGTGCATTAACTATTGTTGCTAGAAAATGCCCACCCCTTTTTTTTCCATCTCAAAAATAAGACTGTTTCTTTAAAAAAAAAAAAAAAAGACAAAAAACGCTTGTTTTCTGCTGATTCTAAAAGAAAATTATTTAATTACTGCTGTGCCTTTCTCCAGTTCTCAACTGCTGTAAACCATAGTCTACAATAAATCGGTATCATGTCTTGGTATCATGTATTCTAGCACATATTACTTTCTGTAGCTTCCCCCTTTTAGCTTTAATAACACTAATCCCTTGTATCATAGAGCCTCCACGAAATGCCTCCATAGAGTCCCAGACGGAAACAACTGAAGCCAAATTTTAATTTAAATTAAAAAATTTCTGAAAATCAGCTTGTATTTTGTTATTGTCCTTGAAGGGCAACCAGAAAGCATTCAGCCTCCACCTTCTCTCTATATGAAACGGGTTTCTAGATAAACGGATCGGTAGCATTAACAGTGAATGATCGCGCATCAGGTCTTCCACCTTCATGTCAATTGACATGCATATTGATCACCCACTCCCATATCAATTCGAGATAAAGTGTGATTTTGTGCTGAAATGACAGGAATATTGATTAGTGGTTTGATGATTAGCACGTCCAATATCTAATAGATCTAGCTCCTTTAGCATATGCCCAAATATCATTAGAGCTGAGTCTATCGATGCTCTAACTACCCACTATAATTACTGGGGCAGTAGGATACTTGGCAGTAAATCCAAGAACTGATTCAAAAGTACTGCAATTATAAAGGGGGAGAGGTATGTATACATTCAATATAATAATTGATATATCTCACAGTATACGCAGATATACCTCCCTTCTGTGTCACGTTCTATATTTAAACACTCAAAGGGTATGTTTTTATGAACCAAAATACTGACTCCTCTTGAATACTTTGTATACAGAGTCAGTGTCGGACTGGGGGGTCTGGGGCCCTCAGGGGAGTTGATCTTGGGGGGCCCACACTACTGTACATAAAAATATTACCGGCCTTTCGGACTTTGAATGCGCCATTTTACCACATAATACGTGTGCAAAACAGAACTCTCTTGTGTAGTACAAGAGCCAGTGAGTCACATATCTGTCTGTTCACATGTCTGTCATTTCCCCAAAACGTCTGTCAGTCTAGCATATCATAGACACAGGGCTAAGTGCTCCATTCCATATCCCCTCCACCAAACTTTTCATACCCCCCTCACCCCATACAATATCCCCTCCAATAGTCCACTTTCAATATCCATTTTCCCTTGGTCACGCACCTCACCACCTTCTAAAATAAACGGCAGCAAGAAAGTCTAACTCCCATCACAGGGTCAGATGTTCCTTCACTCTTACAATCAGGGACACCTGTATGCTGCCACTATACTAATGAGAAGATAACCTACAACACTGCCATATGGAGACCACATAATGGTCAGACACCAGCTCAGGTCACATTACAGTGAATACAGCACTGATCCAATATAGAAGTACAATAACCCCCGAAATCAGGGACTCACCGGAGAGTCTTATCTGATGAGTCGTTCTCTTCTCTCATGAGCGTTCTTTTTCTCTTTTCTTCTGCATCCGTTCCACACCGTCATGTGACTTGTCCCGGCCACAACTCATCCTGCAGAAATTACACCCCAAATATCTTAGAATCCTCAATTTTCCAGCACTCTTTACCCATTCCCAGCTCTGTACAAATGCCCGGGGTGGTGGAGAGGGGTACAAGCCATAAAAGGGCCTAGTATCCTGAGGGGTTGGAGGGTGGGGAAAGGACTAACCCCCTGGAGTAATGCAGGAGTATACAGGCAGTTAGGGACTCCCTTTAGGTAGTATACAGGCAGTTAGGGCCTCATTTAGGTAGTATACAGGCAGTTAAGGCCTCCCTTTAGATTTATACAGGCAGTTGGGGTCCCTTTTAGGTACTATTTCAGGCAGTTAAGGCTTCCTTTAGGTAGTATACAGGCGTTAGGGGTCTTTTTAGGAGTATACAGGCAGTAAAGGGTCTCTTTTAGGTGTATACAGGTAGTTAGGGGCCTCTTTAGCTAGTGTGCCAGTAAGTTTAGCCCCCCCCTTTTGCTAGTGTGCAGGAAGTCAGGCCCTCCCTTTTGTAGTGTGTAGGTAGTCGGGCCCCCTTTAGCTAGTGTGTAGGTAGTCAGGCCACCCTTTAGCTAGTCAGGGCCCCCTTTAGGTAATCAGGGCCCCCTTTAGGCAGTCAGAGCTCCCTTAGTTAGTCAGGGCCCCCCTTTAGGTAGTCAGGGCCCCCCTTTAGGTAGTCAGGGCCCCCTTTAGGCAGTCAGGGTTCCCTTAGTTAGTCAGGGCCCCCCTTTAGGTAATTTAGGGCCCCCTTTAGGCGTCCCGGGTCCCTTAGTTAGTCAGGGCCCCCTTTAGGTAGTAGGCCCCCCTTTAGGTAGTCAGGCCCCCCGTTATGAAGTCAGGGCCCCCTTTATGTAGCCAGGGCCCCCTTATGTAGCCAGGGCCCCCTTCACTAGTCAGGGCCCCCTTTATGTAGCCAGGGCCCCCTTTATGTAGCCAGGGGCCCCTTTAGTAGCCAGGGCCTCTTTAGTAGTCAGGGCCCCCTTTATGTAGTCAGGGCCCCCTTTAGTAGCCAGGGCCCCCCTTTAGTTAGTCAAAGGGGCCCCTTTAGTAGCCAGGGCCCCTTTATGTAGCCAGGGCCCCTTTAGTAACGAGGGCCCCCTTTAGTAGCCAGGGCCCCCCTTAAGTAGTCAGGGCCCCCTTTAGTAGTCAGGCCCCCCCTTTAGTAGTCAGGGCCCCCTTAGTAGCCAGGGCCCCCTTAAGTAGCCAGGCCCCCCTTAAGTAGTCAGGGCCCCCTTTATGTAGCCAGGGCCCCCTTCAGTAGTCAGGGCCCCCTTCAGTAGTCAGGGCCCCTTTAGTAGCCAGGGCCCCCTTAGTAGCCAGGGCCCCCCTTTGTAGCCAGGCCCCCCTTTTGTAGTCAGGGCCCCCTTTAGTTTGCCAGGGCCCCTTTAGTAACAAGGGCCCCCTTTAGTGACCAGTGCCCCTTTAGTAGCCAGGGCCCCTTAAGTAGCCAGGGCACCTTTAGTAGTCAGGGGCCCCCCTTAATAGTCAGGGCCCCATTAGTAGCCAGGGCCCCCTTAGTAGCCAGGGCCCCTATTGTAGCCAGGGCCCCCCTTAATAGTCAGGGCCCCCCTTAATAGTCAGGGCCCCCCTTAGTAGCCAGGGCCCCCATTAGTAGCCAGGGCCCCCCTTAAAAGTCAGGGCCCCCCATTAGTAGCCAGGGCCCCCATTAGTAGTCAGGGCCCCCTTTAGTAGCCAGGGCCCCCATTAGTAGCCAGGGCCCCCATTAGTAGTCAGGGCCCCCATTAGTAGTCAGGTCCCCCTTTAGTAGTCAGGGCCCCAATTAGTAGCCTGGGCCCCCCTTAATAGTCTGGGTCCCCATTAGTAGCCAGGGACCCCCTTAGTAGTCAGGGCCCCCATTAGTAGCCAGGGCCCCCCTTAATAGTCTGGGTCCCCATTAGTAGCCAGGGCCCAATTAGATAGTTTACCTGGCTCCGGCTCCCGCACCTGCCGCTCCCGGGCGCTCCGAACTCCCTGCCGGCTCCTGCCGCCCTGCATAAGCGGCGCGGTGAAGTGACATCACCGCGCCGCTTACGTCAGCGTAGGGGGCGGCGCCGGAGGCTGAAGGCCTAGCGTCTTCAGCCTGCCAGGGAGATCAGGGAGATCAGCGGGGGCGCAGCCATAGTGGCGCTGTGCTCCGCTGACCACGCGCCCCGGGAGTCGGGGACATTAGTCCCCAACTCCCGGGCGGTCTCTGGGTCCTCGGGACGCAGGTTCCGGGCATTCAGTGACCCGGGTGTGCGTCGGGCCCCCCCCCCCCCCCCCCCCCCCCGGGGGGCGACGGCATGCCTCCAAGGCCCACAGCGGTTGGGGGGGCCCCGGGGGATTCACCAATCCCCGGCGGCCCACAGTCCGAGCCTGTACAGAGTGACATTCCCATCCTATAGGTATTGAGGGGTTACATATTGTTTCTTCATGGGGTAACAGGATCATCATCTCCTGGTACTGATAAAAGAGTAATAAGAATACAACCCACTCTAGTGCTTTAGTATAAAAATAGATATTTCTTATTTACAATATTTACATTTGTTTTACAAAATATAAAAATATGTAAATAAAAAAATTATATAAAAATAAATATATAAAATAAATGCATAAAAATAAATAAATTAATAAAAAAAATATTTTAGAAAAATAAATATATACATATAAAAAAAATATATTAAAATAAAAAACAAGATATACAAAATATAAAACTAATTACAAAGAAGATATGTAAGACTAAATAAAAGAAATAAAAAATGTACATAAAAAAGAATAAAAGTTGCTTGATGGTTAAGATTGATGCAGGTATTTGGTCCGTGGTGGCTGGTGATTGGCGGCAGGTTTAATTTGGTTGTTGGCTGGTGGGCATTGCTGGTGACAAGTGGCTCTTAGAAGCTGGTTGGTGGTGACTTGGTGGTTGGCTTATTTTGGTTGTCGGCTGGTGGGAGATTGCTGGTGACAGGTGGTTCATAGCAGCAGTTGGAGAAGTTGCCTACAGTTATGGTAGCAGGTGGAGTTGGGGAAGGGTGGAGGTCTAGTGGTGAGGTGTCCCCTGGTGTTATGGGGGTCACCACCTGGAATAAGAAAACATTTTAAAGACAATTTAGTGAAAACATCATTTACTGCAGATATATGTCTGATTCTTTCTAACATTTCTGACCCATATGGTGAATCAGACATTTGTACATTATGTAGCATTATATGTTATTATCTTTCCTGTTTCCATGTAATCAAAAGTTCTTCTGAGATATCATTACCCCCATTTTGAAATTCACTCTGCTGTTTGTGAATGTTTCTGGAGTCATTATATGACTGCATCCCCCAAGTAACGGTCCAGGAGACCTGGTACTAAAGGTCCCTCATCTCCCTTCTCCCCTAAAAAGATAAATCATTAATGTCACCTCAGCCCTAATGGTCCTTTTTCCTCCTCTTCTCAGGGGGCAGCTCACTGGTCGTGCTCTCTGCTTTCCCTGAGTCTTTCTCCTTCTTGCTTTGACTTCCAGAGCTGAAAAATAATAATAATATTAAAGTTCAATAGGCAAAACTGAAAAGAATTGGGATTTCAGGATGGTGTGATGTTATAGTGTGAAGTTAGTGCCATCACTGAGAGTAACTCACTGGTCGGGTGCTTGGTTCTCCTCTTCGAGGTTCCTTTTTCTAGGCATAAGCCCAAGAAGGGCAAGAAACTCGCACCTGTTTAGATGAGACAGTGAATGCTGAGAAGTTAGCCGGGCCCCACGTTGCAGTAAATAATAGTATGAGGTCCAGCATGGTCTGACAATTGGTCATCATTATCAGCCTATTGTGTCCCAGATATTTATTGTGCTTCTCGTCTCCAGGGTTATACTGTGTTCCCAATATATTGTGCAGAGAAGACCCCAAAATAAATTCAGAAAACCAGATCCTAAAATTAATTCAGACTTCTATATACATTCAGACTCCAAAAAGTAAAGAGGACCCTGGAGGGAAGGGCCACAAGTAATACAAAAGCTTTTAAAACAAATCTAAAAAATAATAGCTAGTGCAGGTCCCTGGAAGTCTCATGCCCTGTAGTAGCTTTATAGCTATGTCGCTGACCACAGGTATTGTGCAGTACAAATAGTAAACTTACTCAGGGGAGACCGGTGTCTCTATCACTGTATCCGGCTCTCAATCTCTGGGAGCTTGGCTGCTCTTTCCAAATAATACTTTAATGTCCTTCTTTTTCTCTTTGGACGAACAGCTAATAGTGGAGAAAATGAAGATTTTTAGGAATTTCATTGCATTTGAAAAATATAGAAGCAGATTTTATGACAACATTTAACTTTACACTTTCAGAAGGTTCTCTTTGTGTGACTACTCGCCATTTTACATGTCCGATAATCCAGCATCTGTCAGGTTCCACTTATTCTGGAATAAAGAAATGTGACTGTACATTTATTCCATGACTTTACTTTACACTTACGTTCTTTATGCTCCTCAAATTCCTTATATCTGACTCCCTTATTTTTTCGAGCAGATCTCCTTTCGGTCATTATGGTGATTGTTCAGATCCTTCTTTGCAAAAATAGCAATATGAAGGGATGTGGTATAGTGTCGTCACTATGTAGCTAAACTGGCTACTGGGGGATGTTCTGTTCTCAAAGAGATGGAATGTTTGATGGTTTTTTACATCATAGAGTTAGTTTTGTATGTCAAAGCTCACTGGACAAAACTACTACGTATTTGTAGAACACCACAGTGGGGTTTTTGAATTGTTTTACATCAGTAATGATATAATTATATATTGTTCTACATTAAACGAATTCTCAAAAATGTTTTCTGTGTTTTTGACTCTTTATAGGATTTTTTTACGAGTCTCTGCCCATTATTATCCCCCTAGAATGTGGAATATGGTGTCTTCCATAATATGCTGGCAGATGATTGGCTTGCCATATTACATGACTAAACCCCCCTATGAAGTAATTTACAAGCTACAATTTATGCAGAGACAAACCCCTAAGGGCATGTTCACACAGTGTTTTTGGACGAGGTTTTCGGGGAGTGTTTCCTCGCCCAAAACCACATCAAAACCTTGTCTGAAACACGAGGCGTTTCTCGGCGAGGTTTTGGGCTAGGTTTTGGATCAGGTTTTCGACGAGGTTTTCACCCATACAAATTAATAGCCAGGACAAAAACCGCGCCCAAAATGCGCCAAAACCGTGCTAAAATCCGTGCCGAAAACCGTGCCGAAAACACGCTTCAAGAATTGACATGACACTTCTTTCCAAAAAAGCGTGTAAAAACCTTTTTGTGTGTGAACTACAACAAGATTTTAAATAGGAATCAATGAAATGAACTGGGGGCGTTTTGGAAGCGTTTTGGACGAGGTTTTGGGTGAGGAGCGCTCCGAGAAACTCATCCAAAACCTCGTCCAAAACGCCGTGTGAACATGCCCCTACTTAACCATTGGTTAAAATGGAAGATTCCTCCTTGTATGTAACTATTCTGATCTGTATCCTTATAAAGGTTTTAGTACACAATTTCCCATCATGTCTAAAGCTAAACAGAGTTAAAAAAAATAAATGATTTGTGTCACGTATAGTGAGCCCTGACTGGAACCCAGCCCACTGTCCCTGCCTACTTGACATGCTGCCCTAGGCGGCAGAGTCAACTGGGCGGCAGTCCCTGCGCTACTAGAGTGCTGGGGCCGTGAGGAGGTAGAATAGTCAGACAGTCCGGGTCAAACCAAATCAGGAACGCCAAGCTACAAATCAGAACCAGAGAGAAAAACGTAAACAAGCCGAGGTCAAACACGAACGGGAGCGAGGTACAAAATCAGGAGACAGTCCGGGGTCAGGTACACAGAGAAGCAAATACAAAATACAAAACAAGTAAACAGGCAGCCAGGAGAATTTCACAGGCACAGCACTCAGCTAGCAGGGAGTTTAAATGTGTTTCCCGGATACCGCCCCTGTAGCTGATTGGTGCGGCCTCCGGGTCCTCCCATTGGCTGGTGCGACACGCCCCCTGTCAGGAGTGGCTAGACCTCTGTCACTCACACAGCTCCCAGCAGACTGTCTATCAGGGTGGGGTAGCTATCAGCTGCTGCAGACTCTTGCTCCTTGCAGACTGAGCGCCACCTAGCCCTGACAATTTGCTTCTTTATTTCCCAAGTCAACTTCACATTCAGTCATTATTCACTTTTATCAAGAAAGATGCAACCATTGTTTTTTTGCTCTTTTGGCTGACTTTTATACTTTTGCTGTTCCTCCTAGAGTGACATGAATAGTTTTTGTTTACTTTGGGGCAAATTTATCCCCTTTTGCAGTACCAATAATTGGGATTTTAATCATTCACATTCAATCAACCCCTTACTGACATTTGATATACAGTTACATTACGAAGTTGGTAAGAGTATATGGAGTCGGCTTACAGGATTACCCTGCCCCCTATATGTGGATGCGGGCACTTGACTTCATCAGCCAGGGCTGGAGATAAATCTGATCCTAGATGTTTAATTCCTTAGATATTGAGGTCAACGCAATTAATATTCTGTGTCCCACCCCCACCCCCAAAAACCCAAGGGTGGAAGAGCCATGATTGTACACTACTATGCAATACTATTGCCATACAGTGTACACGAAATCCTACCCCATAGCGGTCAAACACCCAAGGGCGACTAAAAATAAGAAATTTAAAAAAAAAAAATGTAAAAGTAAAAATGGTATCTATAATTGGTGTCTCTGCACCTCTAAAAGTCCAATCTAATAAACAATATGACAAAACTTGTCCCAAAAGGTGAACGCCATTGCAAACAATTCCCAAAATGTTAACAATAAGGATTACACTTCTGTTACCATGTTGCACATTTAAATTTGTTCCCATTCTCAGCCTGGCTTTGAGCAGCACTGATTGACTTCTCTTTGGTCCAATCCATGGTTAAGACGGGCTATGAATTTTTTCCAGTTTCCTGGCTCCCTTACCTGCCTTTCCTATTCATATTGTATACTCTGGTTTCTGTACTTCAATTTCGTACTGCGATCCCCCCGTCTCTGAACCTGACTTGTTTTCTCTTTTTAGTGATTGTCTTGTCCTCCGTTTTTCCTGTTTGTACGTCCCGTTTGAAGTTTTCTATCTCCCTGCCTGGTTAACCTGGGTCCTTTGCAGCCAAGACCAACCTGCTTTGCCCACACTTGAGGAATCATCAAGTGTGGGCCTTCTCATTAGAGCCTGAGTCACCTGAACTTCACTCAGTAGATCCCTTCTTTGAGTCCTTGGGACTCCTCTGTGATGAACCCAATATTAGGACGGTGGCAGAGACCTGAATTTATTCATGACTTTTCGGACATATTTCTGAAAAACCCTGTGACCCAAAAGGTCAAAGTTCCCAAAAGGTCAAATGTATAATCTTTCTGTGCTGGAGAAACAAACCATGAAGGAATATATCCAGGATAGTCTCCATAAAGGTCACATTCATCTCTCTACCTCACCATTTAAATACAATGACTCTTAAGAACCAGTGTCCTCTTCCTCTCATCTCTGATTTAACCAGATCTCAGGAGCCACGTGGTTCTCTAAACTGGATCTAAGTGGGGGCCTATAATCTGGTTCTGATTCACAAAGGGGATGAGTGGAAGAAGGCCTTTAATACTCCTGATGGTCATTATAAATATTTGTTCATGCCTTTTGGGTTAATTGGCGGTCTTCCAAAATTTGGTAATGACATATTTCGACACTACATTAGACAGTTTGTTATTGTGTATCTGGATGACATTTTGGTGTTTTCCTCTGACTGGGCTTCTACAGGTCCTCAGAGAAAATCACCTATTCACCAAGTTAGAGAAATATATTTTTTGAGTGCATAAATAAAGTTTTTAGGTTATACTCTCCCTTTTCACACCTATGGATCCCGGCAAGGTTTGGGCTATTTTAGATTGAGTTCAACCTGCTTCCCATTTCTCACTACAAAGATCATAGTTTAGGGGGCGTGTCTGGACGCTGCACAAGATGGCCGCAGCTTAGTGGAGCTCCGCAGACCACCTGCTATAGATTGGGGCTACACAGATGAAAACCTGAGTTTGGTGACCCGAATCCAAGGGGCATCGGCGGCAGACATTGTCGGGAGCCAGCGGAAACATTTCTATCCCCCTAGGGGACCGGGCTGAGCGGAGGCGGGTTCAGGAGTTCTCTGGTGAGGTGCGGGCGTATTGGCGGGAGCGGCCATTCCGTGACGAGGAAGAAGGAGTGGGGTCACAAGACGTGAGGAGGAGACAGGCTAAGCGGAGGAGAGACCTGCGCTCCGGCCATAAGGAAGACCAGCCTGAGGTACACTGCCGGAGCCTGATAGCTGGAGGTGTCTCCTGCAACACAGCCTAGCGACGCAGCACTCCCCTGATTAACTGACTGACTGGCCGCAGGGTGACAGTGAGGATCGCAGGCAAAAGGCAAAGGAACTGTGAGTAGCCATCTGGCAAGGAGAGAGCCTGTAAAGTTGCAAGCTGGTGGGTTGGGTGTTATAGCCTGTCTCGCTACAAGTTCAGGAGCTGGGGCGCCATTGCTCCACGCTTCACCTACTATCCACGTGGAAACGGCGGCCATCTAAGGCCCTCTGCATCTACAAGGCTAAGCTGGCTAAGGCGAGCGGAACGGGGCCAAGCAAGCTTAAAAGGTGCCCAGGGTCACTAAAAACTGAAAAGCACAGTATTGTCTCACTTTGGGGCCACTCTAAGCGTACTAAAGCCACCATAGTGCATAACAGTGGAGTTTTGACCTTGGAGGATAGCCTCTATTCCTGAAGTACGCGTACTGCAAAGCCCAGCGACACATTTGATGATCTCCCTCTGCGCCAAGGGACAGTGGCAACATCGGTTACTTCCCCTGCTGTGGACGTGCCTAACCCAGGCATAAATAAACCACTAGGCATAACTTCTCAGCAGCCTCTACCCAGTCCGCAAAGCACAGACAGCTCCCACCGAGCCCTGAACATCTTTTTGAGCTCCGGGCTCTCCCCCGGGGCCCAAAATGCCATCTAAACCTAAGTCACAACGGCTCCAAGGGCCTCTAAAAATTCTGGAACCCTCTGGCTATAAAGGTACAACTGGTCGGCCCCAGCGCGCAATGGCGGGACCACTCTAATCACCCCACCACGCAGCCACAGATAGGGGTTTTTCCCTTCAAATCATTGCTCGATCCCAAGAGCGAGAAAATCCTTCATCATACCAATGCAGGACGGGAAAATCCTACACCCATCTGACCATAAGAAGATTTCAAGGGCCCTTTGGTGTAAAGGCTAAAAGAAAATTTCCTTCCGAAATCGCAGAAATAAAAAGCGCCCAAAATATAGAAACAAGAGCATAATCTAGAAACTGCACATGATGAAACAGAGAGTTTTTTTTCTGATCTCTACAAACACACCACCTCCCAAACCATGTCCTGCGTGATATGGCAAACACCTAAAAAACCGGGAAAATAGAGGGAGGCGTAACAACCCAACTCCGGGTCCCCGAGGCAAGGAAACTAAAACCTGAGAGGCACCCTCATGGACTTCACTCATTACTTGGAAACCCCCATCTCACAGCATAAAGTTCGAAAGGGCTCATAGGGCATTACAACCAAAAAACTCCGCAAATTTCCCAAGAGACGTGATTTGTTGCCTGCACGACTGCGATCTAAAGGAGCGGATTACGTCATGCGCCAGATCCAAAGGGTCCCTTTCCACTATCATGGCGCCCAATTTTCAATTGTTTCAGGCCCTGTCCTGGATCATTTTGAAAAAGCAGAGATCTAAAACTCCCGCTGAGTTAAAAAAAAAAGGGTTTTAAATAAAAATGGGGTTTCCCCCTTTAGTTGCTGGTTTCTAGAATGGTCCCATCATGCTAAAAGTATACGAGGGTTCCCACTTCTGCTCGTCACTGGACTTTCCATCCGGAGATGCAGACGGATCTTGACTCCCCCCCCCGCCTGCACTGCCGGCACGGGGCAAAAGGGGTTTAGAGAAAAACCACGGAGACTCCCCCTCTGCTGGAGTCCGTTTCCCCCCGGGGTCTGCATCTCCCCCAAAAACTTGACCTTACAGGTTTTTTCTTTTTTGCCATTGAAAAGAACACTTCCCATCGGGCATGACAACCACAAAACTTATGATTATCTTTTTCATTTCATCCCCCCTGTTTTTCCTTCTACTCGTTTTCCCCACCCCCTTTCCCCTCCCCCCCCCCCCCCTTTTTTTTTCTTTCTCCCTCCTTTCCCTTTAAAATTTTTCCCCTCTTAAATTAAAGCTAATTTGCGGCAGGTTGGTCATCATGGCCCCATCCTTCTGCTCTTACTCATTTCCCTTTGGAGGCCCAGGAAAAGCGGTTATCCCCTTTCTATACGATTGGTACGTTTGACACTATTTCCCCCACTGGGGGTCCCCTTTAAACGGTTAAAGCACTTAGTTGTAAAGTGCTGACCCGGGCAGGGGACATCACAGGG